>JAIPMN010007107.1:6896-17727 GCA_020650975.1 Apostichopus californicus
ATCAGGAGGAAAGAAACTGCTGAGCACGGCTTAATTGGAACATTTCTGAGGGACTTTTGATGAGAAACTGTGAACGAAATATCAGTAAATGAAGACGTCAGCCAGTATCTGGGAGAACTCTTTATTTCTTGAACCATGACAAGACTTAGAAACCCTGCAGGAATTTACAGGACTTAGTTGATCTGGGTTTTTATTTTTTTTTTTAAATTGACATGCAGATTGCTGTACAGGATTAGAAATTTTTATATTTGGGAAAGTTGATGAGGGAAGTAAAAGGGGAGGGGGAGGGGAATGAATTGAAGGGTCAAGACTGAAAAGCAAAAATTTTGACTGCGTTGCTGCCTAAAAAGGTTGCGGATCAATGGACTTAAGCAGCAGATTTAACTACCATAGGACTGAAAGTATATCAGCCAAGTTGCTGAAGTTTCCTGAACAGCAGCACAAAAAGTACCACAGGAATCACAGATAAAAACTTTGTTTAAAAACTTTGTTTTAAAAAAAGCTTCCTATTTTTAGCATTTCCAATAGAACCAATTGGACTGACATGATGTACCCTATTAAAGAATGTCAGCTAAGGAATCATGTTAAAAGGAGTATGTTGAGGGAGCTGCAGCATCCCGCAGCCTGGCTGCGAAGGATGCTATCTTCCTAGCATAGCATTTCCAATAGAACCCATTGGACTGACATAATGTACTCTAAGAATGTCAGCTAAGGAATCGTGTTAAAAGGAGTATGCTGAGGGGGCTGCAACATCCCGCAGCCATGCTGCGTAGGATGCAATTCATTGTGCTATGCAGTTTCACATAGTGGGCACTCTAGTCTCACACAATAGACACTGCTAGCCTTTCGAGATCATCTCTTATTGGTTGATATTGCTTCAGCCTTGCTGCGAGGTAATTTTGCAGCTGCTGCAGCTTTTCTACTCGACAAAGCTCGGTCATTAAAGGCATCTGTGCTATTTAACACACATGTCTTGTGTAGCAGCTTAAGTATAATGTAGTCTTCAGTGCAATAGGATTGATAGGCTACACACATGTGGAAACTTTGTGTACTATACTGCACATGTACTACATATATTTCCTAGCCTAAAAGGAAAGCATTTTCTAGGTCAGTTTTATAACAGGTACAGACAGTGCCTGAAGTATAGTAACAATGTCCAGTTTTAAAATGCTGAAATCCAAGACCAATTTGAAAAGAATTAGGTGACAATTTGTCACAGAAAAGACTCAAGTTTCTCAACTTGCTTGAAGACAATTGAGGGATGGACTTGAATCTGACCTTTAAGTGGACATAAAGTTAGAAAAGAGGAGGAAAGAAAAACAGCCCAGAGGGTATTTATAAAAAAAAAAGTAAAAAAAAAAAAGGCGTAACTATTTCTTTCAACAAACTTCACACACAGGCAAAGAAAGTCTGTGTTAAATGGTCATGAATATTCATAGAAACCAATTAATGAGGCCACCATTGTAAACTTATTATGGACTGAAGGTTCGTTACTCAGGGAAAAGAAAGTATACTGATATATTGTAGTTGGGTTTTTAATTATACGGCAACATGGTAAAAAGTACTTGTAGTAACTCTGAGTAGTGGACGGAGCCCTCACATTTTGTTACACACCGCTCAATTTGACGGTCTGATTACTATTGCCATACAAAATTTACAATGTTAAACCACCTGCCACCTACTACCTCTTACAAAGCTGCTGCTCCTTCTTCTTCGGATTAACCGACGACCATAACTTACTCTCATGAATTCATGATCGCACTAAAACTTCTCGTAACATCTTTCATCTCTTGTTACTTTAATTCCGTATATGTTCATCTAATTCCAAAGTCCAAGTTTAACTGACTAACAAACATGGTTGGCCTCTCCCTCCTGCAGTGTTATCATTGACTAGACATTTGCGTGATTCACTCTGGCACCTTATATTAAAGCCACTTGATGTTACAACATTCTCTTATCTCTAGCAACAAACTTATCGCTCTGACCTTTCCAAATTCGGAGGTAAAATTATCCACAATCCCTTTTCGCAGAGGCAAACTTAGGGTAGAAAAATAGATAAAAACCTGAGGTTGGCTTGAATGATGAAAATAGTAAACTTGCTTCTTGGGAGCCAATATTAAGGATTAAAGAAGGTACGTAAGACTTCAAAGGTGATGTATCGGGAATAAGGATTTAATTAAAAGCCAAAAAAAAATGTAGAGTTAAAATAACTTGAACCAATTAAGCTCAACTGATAGTACTATATATGTGCATGCCATGTATGAAGTTCCTTCTAGGTTGCAAATTACGGTATTTACAAGGTTTTCAAACTTTGACCTCTGATGACCTCTGATGACCTCAAATGACCTTTGACCTTCCTTAGCGACTGAATTGTTGTATTACAAAGGTATTCATACCAAATATGAAGCTTCACTCAATGATCTCCAGGTTTACTTGAGAAGTAATTTGTTACAACATTTTTCAGATTTTGATGTCTAGTGACCTAAACCGGCCTTTGACCTCCAGAAAAATGAACAGGTATTACATGAGATCACCATCACATAGATTTCTCATGATTAATTTCAGCAAAGGAATCAAAATCCCTTAGCTAGATTGATTTATTCCAATTTGTAGATCTATTCACAAACTGTATATTTTACCTACATGGAATGTTATGAACAATTAATCCATATATGAAACATCTTTATTGTCCAGATTAGCTTACTCCAGATAAAGCAGGGGTTATTAGTATTTATTAATTCATTCATTTATGATAATGACAACATCTGCTCTAAATATACTTTATGTAAAAATAGACTGCACCAGCTGCATCGGTATTGAAATGCCGCATGCATACTTAAGAATCGATAGTTATTAAATGTTTGAAAACTATTTCCAATTTAAACGAGAATAAATTAATTGAATGATTTTTCTGCAATCAAAGCCTGCACCAAATTTTCCATGCAAAATTTCACCAGTCACTGTATACAGCTTTGCAACGAAGCAATCATAATAATGTATGAATGCGACATCTGTTTTACTGCTTAGTTTTAGATATTGAAGTGTTTGGAGTGAAGACACCACCCTTCAAAGATCAAAGTTCCTTAATTTAATTTGTTTTTTTCTTCATCTTTCTGTTCTTTCTGTCTCAGTTTCTTTTTTCTTCTCATATTCTCGTCCTCAGATGATCACATCATAAATATATCAGTCATTAAAGCTATCAATTAATAACAAACAAAAACTGCAAACCTTGAAATGCAAACCCTCATGTCTGTTGTGATGCGAAGTCTATACACATCAGCATGTAATATAAACTATCAGTTTGTTACGTTGGTGTCGTAAGCGTTCAAACCTTCGTGAGGAAAATAGCTCACTTTCTTAAAGTCGATGAGCCCTACGGTCCAGCGGATTAACAGTAATTAATAAGAAGCAAGGAAACCCTAGTATAGATTCGAGAGGTGGAGCCCTAGCTGGTCGGCTTTTAAGTAATTAATAAGAAGCAAGGAAACCCTAGTATAGATTCAGGAGGTGGAGCCCTAGCTGGTCGGCTTTAATTATTAATAAGAAGCAATGTAACCATAGTATAGATTCGGGAGGTGGAGCCCTAGGTGGTCCGCTTTAACTAATTAATAAGAAGCAATGTCACCCTAGTATAGATTCGGGAGGTGGAGCCCTAGCTGGTCCGCTTTAACTAATTAATAAGAAGCAATGTCACCCTAGTATAGATTCGGGAGGTGGAGCCCTAGCTGGTCGGCTTTAACTAATTAATAAGAAGCAATGTCACCCTAGTATAGATTCGGGAGGTGGAGCCCTAGCTGGTCGGCTTTAAGTAATTAATAAGAAGCAATGTAGCCCTAGTATAGATTCAGGAGGTGGAGCCCTAGCTGGTCAGCTTTTATGTAATTAATAAGAAGCGTATAGATTTGGGAGGTGGAGCCCTATCTGGTCGGCTTTAAGAAATTAATAATAAGCAATGTAACCCTAGTATAGTTTCGGGAGGTGGAGCCCTAGCTGGTCGGCTTTTAAGTAATTAATAAGAAGCTGCAAGGAAACCCTAGTATATATTTGGGAGGTGGAGCCCTAGCTGGCCTTAAGTAACTAATGTGGGCTTCAATCCCAGAGATATCCACAATTTTCTGAAATGGTCTCCCAAAATGTGAAAAGGAAAAAAAACAATCAAAATGTTCAAAAACTTGAAATTTGAAAGCCTGTCGATGTTTTGTGTAAGAACTACTTCTAAGCCTTCATTGTAACTTCTCCCACATTCACACATATATGGCTATTAAACTGATTATGTCATTTACTAACCGCCTACTCCTACTTTTCATAAATTAAGAGGAATCTTTATTTACTCTCATTCAGTATTTATTCAGTTTTAGATCAGCTTTTTCCAGTCAATTTCTGATAAGAATTTCTTGTTTTTTATTACGCTAATTACAAATTGGAATTGATACTTTTAACTCTCACAACAATGTTGAGCATCAGAGCTTTGACTTTGAATACAAGTTTCCATTTTAAATAATGAAATCTATAAAAAGTTAGAAAATGTTGAAGATTTTCAAGTTGCTTTTTGAATGTTTTTAAATATACTGATATGTAAAATCATCTGCGTGATGAAAATCATTCTGAAAAATAATCAAATTCATTGAATTAAGTTAACGAAGGTCTAAGAGAGGGACTTAAAATTATTTGAGTATAAAAATACTTAATCTAAGAGCAAACTGAAACAATTGAGAAAGCAAAATTTAATACTTCTAAATATTATTATTTATGGATTTATTTATTATGAATCACTTTTGATAGCATTAAAGATTGATATTATTGAGATTATTTTTAATTTTTTTTTTAAATTTTTGTTATTATTTGTTATTATTTCATTTTTATTCCAGGTATTGGTTCTTTTGTACAGTGCTCTTTCATGTTTTATTTCATGATAACAGCACTTTAATATATGTATGTATTTATTTATTTATTTATTTATTTATTTATTTATTTATTAAGATTGATAGTATAAATTAAGATTGATATTATAAGTAGAAGATAGACAGCAGTTACATCATTCTCTGGTAATGACATACCAAGTACTACTGTATCTTTGAACACTAACCACATTTAATAGTTCTAGGCTACGACAGTTGTAATATTGCAAACTGTTGAATAAATTATACCAGATCAAAAAGAGAGTAGTTAGGCTTGATCAATCGATTCATAGATGTTGCGGTAGAATTTGTCAGAGTAATTAGGACGGGAGAATATATATATATCTATATAAGCGATCATTCTGTCAGGCTTGAAACATGTATGTACTTTAATAAAAGCCAAAATGAGTTAGAATGTGCTTGCTAGGGCATATCTTAGAAAGAAGACGCTAAAAAATGGGAGGCAGAGACACGATTGGAACAAATCCAACGCATTATAATAAGCTGACGTTGATCAAAAACAGACTCGTTCCGTTCGACTGAAGAGAGCCTTAAAAACGATGATTAACTGTTGAAATTGAGCTGCAAGTAGGGCTTGCATGATGGCTTGTTACGAAGAGATCATGGGATTGTTTAATGAAGCTGTACCGAATGTTTGCAAGAAGATGGGTATTACAGGGAAACAGAGAAAGGGAATTTAAAAACCGCATAAATACTGAGCCAATTCCTGACAGATAAAATGTCAACCACTTCCTCCTACTTTATAATACGAACATCAATTTTGAAGAGAGGCATAGAATGTGCCCTGGGTTGGTGTAGCAATTTCAGATAGGGGGGGGGGGTGGGGGGTATATACAGCACAAATGTGTAAAACATAAATGGGAACAAATTGGCACAAATATACATTTCCAACATATAGGGCACTTGAATGCTCTCTAACAGCATGGTTATCTACAATACACAAGTTCTGGCTATCCAAAACTCTGAGGTTTAGTTTAACCAAGTTGTTTAGTTTGTAAATAAGGTGTTAATACCAATATGCATCTCCTTCAGTCAGTGTTGAGTTAAAATAAAGGGTCACCTTTCTGTTATCATACACACAGCTCCTATATTAAAAGCACTATGAATAACTTATTCAACATACCTACACATTGACACACTTCGGAGTAAATATACCTAAAGGGCAATGACAGAAATAGTTATCGGAAAGAAATTGCTGAATTCTGTGCCAATTGGATATATTTATGAAATAATAATATCTATTAAATAATTACAGAAATTTAAAATTAAACAGATTAATGGTATCCATGAGATAATTACCGCAAACTTAATTACCGTAAAATATTAATTAATATTACCATGATCCTCGTTTGATCGGGAAATTGCAACCACTACATGTATAAAATTACCCGCCAAACAGTTTGCCTCCATGCATCTCATTTACATATTAAATATCACATAAGGTACACTGACCCGCATTGGCCAACAGTTTAGGTGACTGATTTTCCTAACAGAGACTACAACTGACTTTACCATCCCATACATACCACAAATCCCACACACAGGTCTCTGCAATATGGCTCCATTAGTTTCCACAAAAGTCTCTTCCAGAGAGAGTTTTGTAAAAAGACGTTTGTTTTTTTAACAGTTTTGAAAGACTATAAACAGTCATATAAATTTTCCCACCAAGACAGTCATCAGTTGACCTCAGTGGCATCTCAACCAGCATAGAGGAAGTTCTGGCATGGCCATCCTACAATTTATCTCAACTAATCGAAACTTTTGGGGGGATGACAAGAGTTTACAACTTGGTGTCTGGATGATGTGCCCCAGAGGACAGAGCCTCCTGACCCACATCTCAAACTGAAGGAATATATATGAGAGGAAATAAAGGGTGTTGGGCTTTAAACCAGGGGTGAAGAAAGGTCTTGTCAAAACCATCACTAAAATATGTCAAAACATGGTATCTTTGGTGGTCATCAGCTTTGTTCCACGTGAATCTATATACCATGCATGTGTATATATGTATACTATATATGATGTGATACAGTACAGTGTTGTAGGTAGGCATGTTGTAGCAGTGGATAATATCATGCTGACATTTTGTGTAGTAGTTTTGAAGGCACTGAATTTAAGTGTCTCTTTAAAACAAATATGTTTGCTGTGTACAAATGCTACTACACAGGGCACCCACAGTTGGGAACATTTTTTTTCTGTACTGTAGTGTCATGTACCGCTTCAGAGCACTCGTACTGTCAGTACGAGCAGTATGAATATAATGTTTCTATCAGATCAAGGTTTAAGGAACTGTTTGTACTGTCAATACCAGTGCTTTGAGAGCATGATATTGGAGGACAGTTTAGAGAGGTAGTAGCATTAGGAAATTGTCCCAACTGGCTGCACAGGGTTGTTATTCTATGCATAGCAATTTGCTGCTCATCTTGCATACCTTTTTACCCACTCATGGTGGGTATGGAAATAGTGACTTTAGGACTGAGATCGGTGGGGAGGGGGTGGGGGAATCATTTGGTAAACTAAAAGTCCATGTTGACAGATGTTCTAAGAGTTGTTTTTACCATGAAAATCAGTAGGGATACCCACCAAAACCACGAACAAATAAAATATGGAATTTGACCAAACATGTGGTCTTATTTGATTATATTAGATATGTCTACAAGAGATATGAGCACTGGGTGATATAATTTACAGTTCAAACCATGGTCACAATTTGTCATTTTTTTCACAAAATTCGGTTGTAAGTTTTAGCTACATGAACACACAAAACCACAACAATAAATCTTTGCATGATTCCTGCAGCAATTCCATCGTTTTTCATTCCATACAAAATGCATCGTTCCCTAAAATATTGATAGCGTGACACGTGTGTCACTGATGGGTAATTTGTCAATGAGGGCAGTCTAACATCCAGCCAATATTCTACAAGTTGGATGAACTGTATGATAGGGAATCCATCATTGATATAGCATTTCAATCTGCTGGAAAGTCAAATAATGGTCACCCATTCTCAAACTTTTATACACATAATATATACCGGTTCTGTGGTCGAGTGGATAAAGGCGGTGGCATTTGAAGCAACAAGGCTTGGCAATCAGGAGGTTAGGGGTTCGATACCCGGTCGTGTCATAGTAAGGTGGTTGTTTTCATCCACGAGCAATCTACCATTTTCCCAACTTAAATGACTTTCTAACTTGAAAAGATTCCAAATTTGAGTTTAAAATACTAAATTGGAAGCCACCCGACGTGTAATCCATTAGCCCTTGCCGGTTTCTCCTACTTTTGTGGTCACTGAAGCGTTGTAAAAATAACTGCTGATTATTATATTATAAATTTTTATATACAGCTTTTCAGCTCAAAAATATGTTTTTGCAATGCGAAAAGTTAGCCTATTGCCTAAGTACACACTCCCTAATATCTATCGAAACTGGTTTTTGAGAGTGGAGGTCGTCCAGGGGAAGACTAGCCATTTACAAGAAATTTGGATTGCATCGTAGCTAAATACCCCTAAATAGGGTAAACTGATAACTTGTTCACCTATAACCCCCAAAGCTCTTTTTTCCACCAATCCTACACATCTCTCCTGCAGTGTACATATAGATCATTACTATTGTGCTACATTTTTTTGTCAGACAAACAAATTTGCGGTTCGGACAGTCTGTTCCATGTGGTTCTCCAAGGGACAACAGGGTGGAAAAAATCCTTTAACAATTTACCCCTGCAAAGCCTAATAACCTTAATCTCTTGAATATCTTACACATTATCCTATTTAGTGAGTACTGCTGTTAAGCTTCTTAAGTACTACATGTACAAAACTTTGGCAAGGGGACGTATATGTGTGTACTATGTACACACATATATATATATATATATATGTGTTGTACTATGTACACACACATATGTATGTACATATATATATATAAAAATGAAAATCGTAATGAGTTGGAAAATCAAGAACAGTGTAAAAACTTCCAGCCTCCACCGGGATTCGAACCCGGGCCTTCCGCTCTGTACGCGGACACCCTAACCACTAGGCTATGGATGCTGATTGTATGTCCAGAGGTTCGAAACCGGTAAGGAAGGTCGTAATTCCACTGTTGGGGTTTGTCACCTGTATCGAACAATACTAGTTCTGTTTTTGGTGACATATTTTGCCTTACTCTAGAGATCAAACATGATGCTAACCAACTAGATATATATGTGTGTGTGTGTACTATGTACACTTTCACCTCAGAGGACAAACATATTACAAGATGTGGAATTACGTGAAACCCAGATGTCACTTTAATACTGCGGATGACTTTCATTTTAATTACGTTAATTAACTTTTAATATGTTATAGACTGTTAGACAACACCAATAAATTAAGCTTTCAAGATTTGTTTTGCTAAACCAATTAAAAATATCGAGAAATTTTACTTAAATCATCTGAGGCTCATTCATGAAAGCGGCTGGAATATATAGTCTAATACACAAACCATTAGGTCCTTTCCTCAGATGCAACACAACACTAAATGGGCAATACAGATTTTTATGGACTCCATATTAATCATTTGCAGTACAAGTTAGTCAAAGATAATGGTGTTGAATGCCATCCAAGCAAGCTCAGTTTTTTAA
The DNA here is from genome assembly GCA_020650975.1 of Apostichopus californicus. NCBI lineage: Eukaryota > Metazoa > Echinodermata > Holothuroidea > Aspidochirotida > Stichopodidae > Apostichopus > Apostichopus californicus. Next base: position 16,427 of record JAIPMN010007107.1, read on the forward strand.
TGCAAAGTTTATTAATTAATTTACTTTCTTTGTAAAGCGCCTTGAGCAGTGACTCATCGTCTACTGATTTGGCGCAATTTAAGTCTGACTTATTATTATTATTATTATTATAAAGAACATGTTTTGTATGCGTAATTAGACTTTACAAAGCATGAACATTAATAGTCTTGGGCCTGCACACGAGGAGATGACATCACAATGAATTTAGCCTCCAAGGAACATCTCAGAGATAAAGCATATATTTGTATGTTAAAGGTGAATATCTCATAGCAACATTACTCCAGCCCCCAAATGTATCTTTGTTCTCAAACTATGACACATCTAGACTAAAAGTTTTGGCCTAATTCCTCTTTTAGTCAAAAAAAGTAATCAACTCTCATTGAATGCCAATAAGCTCCTTAGCACCTTTCCAGGGTGATTTATCCGTTAAATATAGGATTCATGATTGTGTAGTTTCTAAAGCGATTATTGGTTTAAAGTAAGATCCATGGATTAACTGACTATTTACTATTTACTGGATTTACTGACTATAACAAGGGAGTGTTAGCTCAGTGGTTAACGCCGGTGCCTTCCAATCATAAGGTCCCCAGTTTGAGTCACTCCAATATTAATGTATGTCGTCCAGTTACAGAGTTGCTGACAATTGACAATTCCTAATCACGGACTTTAAATATGAATCTAAGAGACTGACTTCGGTCAGCTTGCGGCTTTGATAAGCCAAATGATGGCTTCTTCGCGAGGAGGATCTAAAATACAATACAATACTATATAAGCTTGATAATTTTTCTTTAAAGCTTTCAGCTTAAAATCATGAATATGCATGGTATGTATATATCCTTAATTTGTGTTCCAAAGTAAAGTTTAGAAAGTCTGTATTTAAGACTGGGACTTATACACCCTACAGTTTCTTGATGAGGTTTACAATCATGGGCGGTATTTTACTGTACCTATCGGATAAAATTTGTATCAGCCAATGAAGGGGTTCAGTGAAGCACAGTACCCACCTCAAAACCCCAAAGACAACTGGTTAACCAACAAAAAGAGCCTTGGCACCAAAGTCAGTCCTAAGGTAAGTAATAACTTCTGTCCCCAATGGCTTGTTGAATAGAGGTAATATATATGGAATGTGTTACTAACATTGATGGGAAGAATTTGAACAATTCCTTTTCAATGCATTTTATGTAAGGCTAGCAGGAAGCCTTCAGTTTAAAAGTGTAAAACTGTATCGTTATTATTGTTTATAACACAGGTCTAATTTTTTTTTTTTTTGGGGGGGGGGGTTAAATTTGACACAAAAAAAA
>JAIPMN010007109.1:0-11262 GCA_020650975.1 Apostichopus californicus
TGACTCGTTTTGTTTTATTTTATTTTATTTAGTTTGATTTGTGTATGTAATTTTGTTCAACGACTTTTTTACCTATTCTGATACTTTAGGGCTAGATGTTATTAAGATTTAGTCATAGAATTACTATGACTTTAATTTTGGCTGTGTCATTGTGCTTCTGAGTCAACTTGTCAAATGTGCCAAACGGACAGATTATTAGTCAGTTCACCTCAAGGTTACAAATGAATTAGTCACAACCCTGGAAGGTTGCTTAAATAAACAATTTATACCTATATCAAAACGAAAGGGGCGCCACCGATGGATATAATTATTATTATTATTACAATAATAATTACTATAATTATTACTATTATTATAGTTGTTGTTCTTGTTATTATTACTATCGATGTATATATTGTCGTCGTCGTCTTCTTCGTGTTTATTGTTATTATTGTTATTATTTATTATTATTGCTATTACAGGATTATCTTTGCACCTTTGGATGGTGCGGTGGTACAGGGGAGGTGCAATCTATAGTGACACCTGACAAACTGAAAGCGTTACTAACGGATTTTCAAACTATGTACGGTCTACAAGTTACAGGTAAACTCATGTGGAATGTTACTTCCGACTACAATTACCTTACTTCCGACTTCAATTACCTTACTTCCGACTTCTATTACCGTTTTCAAGATTGTTTTCGCTGACGTCGTATAATGAGATGATATTTAATTCTTATTTTACTTGGTTATATATGTAATATCAAAAAAAAAAGTGATTGACAAATTATAAATTTGCTCTTTAATTCAAAATTGTTTTTGGTTACATACAATTGTAAACGCTTAGAAAGGAAAGTTTTTTATTTTGTGGCTTCGCTCTTTGATATCTTATAAGATACACATTGTAAATGACGGATATGAAAACGTCAAGTCAACTCATATATGAAAGTGCGCATGTCTTGATCTCTGACGTCACGACTTATCATGCATGCTATGGGAAGATCGCACCGATAATTCATTCACGCGGTAAAACTTTTTATTATATAACGAGTTTGTAATTGATTTGCATCTTGGAGTGTGAATTATGGTTTCAAATTTTGATGTGGGACAAGTTTATGATTACATTGTTTCCCTTGTTGTTGTTTTTTCGGCCTGTTTATAGGAGAATTAAACTCTGAAACACAAAAACTAATGTCCTCGCCTCGATGCGGCGTCCCTGATATTGGACCAGAAGATAACGATGGAAGCGGACGGAAAAGACGGTTTACCAGGATCTCGGCAGCTGCTTGGCCGAGAAATAGAGCAATCACGTGGCTTATCACTAACCGTGATAACGATAATCTGGGCGTAAGCACAGTCGAATCAGAAATCAGAGAAGCCTTCAAGGTACCTTTTTTCAATTGTTTGATGACTTGTGTCTACATTTGTACGTATACGTGTGCATGTACGTGTGTAATGTATGTATGGGTGTATGCATAAGTGTGTGTATGTGTGTATGTGTGCGTTTGTTTTGCTATCTGACCGAGGACTTGAACAAAAGAATTTCAGGTCCTCGGTTGTGATTTCTAAAGAATCACCACGTCCTCGGAAGAATTCTATTGTATGGGGTATTGTTAATGTTAGGGTACGTGGATTTGAACAATGGAAAATACAATGGGGTCCTCGGTCTGAATGTAATACAAACATGTGTGCGTGTATGTATGTATGTATGCGTGTATGTATGTATGTATGTATGTATACATGTACGTACAACAAGATACCACATATCGCATACATAGAGACTCCAAGCTTTCTTTGTCAAAGTCTATAGTACATTGTCTGTATTACTTTTTCGATGAGCACGTGACCATCCACGCTATGTTTCTCTCTGTCACTCCCCTATCATTAGCGTTGGGATGAAGCCAGTGGTCTTACCTTGACAAAGAGTCCATCTCAATCCTTTGCCGACATCATCATGAGCTTTGAAATAAGAAACCATAATGACGGGAATACATTTGACGGAAGAGGCGGTACTCTTGCTCATGCGTTCGGTCCTGGAAATGGCTTAGGAGGCGATGTCCATTTCGATGACGATGAAAGGTATACCACAGACGGCTCTGGAATCAATCTCCATCAGGTCGCCACCCACGAAATTGGTCACAGCCTCGGTCTGGGACACTCTGATAACCGAAACGCAGTTATGGCGCCATTCTATAATTACAGATCAAATTTTGACCTCCATGCCGATGACATCAACGGTATCCAAAGTATCTATGGTAAGAATAAGAGATTTTAAAAGGCTAAATAACTATAAGTTGTAGCATAAAATTAAAACATATCCGTTTCAATATTGATATATATTACTTATTTTGCTGTCGGTTTTGGACTATATTCTCTATCATTTGTCCCTTGTCAGCAAGTACGCGATGAGCTGTTTGTCTGCTTCGCAAACATTATCGTATTGAACCTGCTTGCGATAGAAAGTACATGAACAACTCCCTATTCCTCATTGGTTCAATTCTTGAAACTTTGGGGAGTGGAAACGGGAGGGGAAAGAGGGGGGGTGGTGGTATTTTATTACTCTCTAATGATGTACTGATCAACATGCAACAAATATGAATAGCTAATAAATTATGGAATAAACATTATGTGGGAGCAAACTGTTTCTTCTGACAGATAATTTCCGCTAAGAGCTCACGGATGGTCATGGTCGTCTCCATACAACACCTCGTCCACCCCACCACCGCCACTACCCCACCCCCTACATCCCTAATATGTGACATTGAGGCATATAGTCTTTCAAACGGAAACATCGAAACATTTTTGTTGTTGTTATGTTCTCAGGTCGACCGCCAGTTGCGGCGCCGCCAGTGACCGTTGCCCCAAGGGTTGAAACGGAAGCACCTGTCACCGATGCACCCCCTTCTCCCACCCCTCCTAGGGCCCCGTTCTACTGTACAGACCTACGAGTAGATGCGGTTGCAAACAGTTTTGATGGAGGTTTATATTTCTTCCATGGTGAGTATAATTTTTGTTTTATTTACTTTTTATTGGGGGGGGGGGGTCCTTATGTCTTATTTTGTGCTAAATGAGGGGAAGTTGATGGGGGGGGGTGGGGGTAAGGGGATATGTTATCCAGATATGAGGATGGCTTGCGGTTTCGAGTTTACCTACACACGACAAAATATATTAGTTAGTAAACAAAACCAAATAAAACCAAACCGAAAGCGTGTTTTAGCCTTGTATATCGTTTACATGAAATTTTATTTTTATTTTCATTTCTTGTTTCTTTGGGTTTCTTTGGTAAACATCATTTAAGGTATTTTATATGAAAAGCAATTATTTGTGTAGTATTTCTGGATTTCGAATTGAGCCGATTGGTTTCTCGGTGCCATTTTGAAACAAATACTTGCACAATAACTGTACTGCACGCAAGTGCAGTGCAGTATATAGTGATGGTGAATGAGGGGCTGCAAAGTATTAGAAAACGTGGTCAGATGTTGAGATACATTCATGTTCGTCGTCGGTAGTAGGAATTGGGGCGACGTTTACGCACCTGCCTAGCAATCCTATTGAAACCCTTCGAAGGGAGAAGGCTTGATTTAAGCCGGTTTTCATTTACTATCATCACATAGAGAAGGCTTTTTTTATTATATATAATCAGCCTCTTTTACCTTCCTAACCCTTTTGGGAAAAGCTATACTAAAATTCTTTGCATCGCTTGTATGTGTTTGTATGTGTTTTGTATGTGTTTTGTATGTGTTTCCATATACCCGATATGTGTTTGTATGTGTTTTGTAGGTGTTTCTATGTGTTTCCATATACCTGATATGTGTTTTTATGTGTTTTGTATGTGTTTCTATGTGTTTCCATATGCCTGATTTCCCTTCATCTTCTTTAACGTTCACATACCACAAGTTATGTAATGAACTTTAACACAGACCGTATAGCTTAGGTAATCTTTTATGCCGTTTTCTTTTATGTTAGGTGTTCAAGTCTACAAAGTTAAATCTGAGTTAGAAGGAAGAAGATTTTATTTGGATGCAGGATATCCTAAATTTATTTGGGAAGAATTCCCTGGGGTGTATACAGCTAATATTGACGCCGCCGTTCTATTCAGATATAATTCTGGTTACCAGATTTTGTACATATTCCGGGTAAGATGAATTTATTGTACTTCTTTAAAGGTCATGTTTGGGAGGGGCGTGTGGAAAACCTCGAAAGTTCCCCTTTCATAAAATCAAACCCCCCCCCCCCTTATTTTTTTGGTAATATTTTTTTTTAAGGTAATTAACAATTGCCATTTTTGTATTTTGAAAAGCGCCCTCTTAATGTAAAGTGAAATACAGATTAAAAAATTGTAATATCAAAAAGTTTCCTATTGTAAGTAAAGCGAATGTGTTCTTATGTGAAAAAAAATTAATAATAATAACTACACACATACTGGGATTTGTGGCCATAAGAATGCACAGAGGGACCATTTTGTTAGAAAGCTTTTAGGAAACTTTGTAGCTTGCCCACTCAAATAAAGAGTCAAACACCCTAGTTTCTGTTCAACTCCCTCCAAATTTAACGTTTTCCCGTCGTACTGCAAAATTTTGCACTTGCAGGAGGAAAGTGTCTTCGTCTGTTGAGCTATTATTATGCATGCATATATCTGCGGGTATGGGTAACGGGTGAGAGGGGGGGGGGGGAGGGTCTTTCCAATTTTCGTTTCAATTGTCTCCCTTCGAACCCCCTTTTGATGAGTCCGATTGTTCAATTTGCTGCTCTGAAATTAAAAACAGAGAAACCAATTTTGTTTTTCTTATACACAGGGTAACTTGTATTGGCGAGTGGACAACGGAAAACTGGTTCAGGGATACCCTCTGAGTATTCTTGCTAATTGGGGAGGCATTCCTTCCAATTTGGATGCGGCCTTCTTTTGGACCGGCAATAATTACCTTTACCTTTATTTCTTCAAAGGTGAGTAAAAAAAGTGACTTTGGTATAGTTATTAATGTTGGATAAACGCTGGTAAATATTAAAGCAAAATGAAAGACAAATGGACAAGTTATCACAAATACCATGCATGTCATATGCCTTTGTGTAGTTTATATCATTATTACATACATGTAAACGAGAGACACTCTTAAATACTGTCACAAACCGCCATCTTTGTTTGGGGAGGTGGAGAACGGGGGGGGGGGGGGTTGTCGTCCTGAGGAAATGGCCTAAGGGAAGGCAGATCCCTTTCGCTTGACAAATTACAAGGTGATACTGCTATATTTTGCAACTTTTGATATTATGTTGAACTGAAATTTCGCACTTTTCGAGGGAGGGTGCTTACAGATGCAAAATCGTGCTATATGTTGCAATTTTCGAAACAATGTTGAAAATAAATGAGCTATTTTAGATTGTTCTGATTAATTTCATATAGATGTACTGCATCTAAATATACTGTAGCGTCTGTAATATTCTGTTATTGTGGGGCTCTTGATTTTCTACTGGGGGCGGGGGAGGGATAGGGAGGGATAGGGAGGGTGTTATACTACAAGTATACGTGGTTGCGTGCGGGATCCCTAGCTGTTATATAAAGCGGACTATATTCATACAAATTAACCGTCTTCTCTTACCACAACAGGGAACCAGTACTATCGCTACAGCTTCTCAAGGAGAGGGTTGGATAGAGGGTACCCAAGGGACAGGGCAGTTTGGAGTAATGTCAAATCCACAGTTACAGGTGCCGTTGATTTCGGTGGATTTACTTACTTCTTTCAAGATCGAACCTATCAGATATTTGTCGATGAAGTCTTCATAGCAAGCTCACCTGCCCCGACGACAGCTAAATGGTTTGGTTGTACCGTACAAAATATAGAATATGGAGATCTTACAACTGAATTTACAGATCTTGAGGATATGACTTGTGGAACTAGTAATATTATTAATCATCCATTTACGATTCTCCTCAGCATCTTGTTTACTCTCATTTTTGGTTTTAAACAATTTTAAATAACCTCTCGCAGTCTAACGTAACCAAAGATTTGTTGAAAATGGGTTAGGAAAGGAACCACCTCTCCTTATACATGTGCGACAAATAACTGAAATGCATAATAGCATTCATTCATTGAGGGTCAACGACTCATTTCTTTTTTACTGCTATTTTTTCATCTCCATATATATAGCTTTGGGGTCAATAAGAGGAGTACGAGGAAAGTGTAAGGGGACCCTGGAGGGTGTGGGAGGAGGGGCTATCAATATTTTAAATTAATTGATGATCTTAAATTATTTAAATAACGTATTTTAAATGATTTCATTTACATTGAATAGAATTTATACCCATGTATGTCGATTGCAAAATACTACATTTTTGTTGATTGTAAGATTGAAGTGTTTTAATCTAAATCATTTAGAGAGTAACGTGATATCTCTCTTGATGAAACGTATTAACTTCACTTGTGACAGGTTAACGTTTCATCAGCCTTTCTTTTGTTCATTTGTAAATATTAAAATAGTTATTAGTAAAAATCATGTATGTAATTGTTACGTATTTTTGCACCACTGTCACGATCGATCGATCGATATTCCTTTGTATACGTTGATATTTAAGGGGACTATGGAACTGCACTCACACCACTCCAACCAAACCCATCCCACCCCACCTCACCCCACCCAGTTGGCACACGTGTCCTTCCTCTGTAGTATTGTTTCACTATGTGTGCATTCTACATTTACCAGAACATCCAAAACAGCTTAATAGTAATTAAGAAATCCATTTTGTTCGTTAAAATAAAGATATTTCCTTAAAGGGGACTAAATAATGCAACAGTTTATGTGGTAACTTAAAACAACTCGAATTTGTCAACATTAATTATTAAAATGCTACTTAATATTAATCAATATATTTAAATATTTAAATATCAATATTTCTTTTTCAAGATATGTCTTTCATGACGTCACAACATGCTGGCTATGTTTGAGGTCTGTGTCTGTATATAGTTTTTTTTTGTTTCTTATACCTTGAACTACGAATACGAGAAAATAAAAGATGGAAATGTCTACATTACAGTTTCGTTGTTTGTTTTTTTCTTGCTCTAAATAAACGACTGGCTATTGGACTTGATACGTCTACTGATCCAATGGGAATCTTTATTGGCAAGTCCAGCATTTTCAAGCGGCAAATAAAAACTGGTAGTTATGCCTACACATTAAAATATCATATCGATGGAAGACCCTCGTACACCCACCCCCCCCCCTCCCCTCTCCAATGAGAGTCCGCTTCAAGGAGCACACGGCCACATCCCATCCTGTTTCAAAATCCTCGATCCACCCCTGCTGTTTTTTATTCATCCAGACTACTTTGCCAATGGTACTATAAACCATTGCGAAACAGCCATGTTAGGCCCATGTGATAAAGTAGGCCTACCCTAAAGGCCCGGTCACACTACAGCGATATTTTATCGGAATACGGTCCGATTTTTCCGATTTTAGGCCGGAGAGTGAGGATTGTGGTAGTGAATGTAATGAATGCAGTGGAATATTCGAATACCTACTCCAAATCTGAGGGGTTCTGGAACGGACTACATTCTGAAGTGACGTCACATCGAAAAACGATAAAAATCGGAAGAGAAATCGAATAGCTATCCGATAAAAGGAAACGGAGTCAATATCAAAAGTTAGGAGAGGGCTATTCCACATCGGAATGGCTCAACAGATAGCAAATCAGGTACTTTATCACTGTGGCTAGAAGACCCGAACGAAAAACTGGCTGTTCCGATTCCTCTGGGAAAATCGGATAGTATTCCGATAAAAAATCGGTATAGTGTGACCGGGCCTTTATGCTTTGTAAACTATTCTTTAATGGTCACTATTACGCGAAATTCAACAAGACTTGTACAAATCTTTTCCTAATCACTGGCACATGGAACTGTGTTACTCAAGTTTAGCACCCTTCAATTTCAGCAAATAACTTAAAAGGCCCGCGGATCCGTCAGGAAAGTACTTTTGAAAGCCTTTAGCAATATTAGCAGGCTAAAATGTATGGCCATAGCCAAACGACCTTTAAACGCATTGACGTGGCGTTCTGCATGTTTACGGTCGTTGAAAGTGGCCAACATTTACTTAACACTAATATATTAATTGCACCTGAACAAAGACAATTATAGGGGAAAAATCATTGATCTATTGAAATTTCTCCCAACAAGCACGCTTTCATTCTATGACTGGTTTGAAGCTATTTTCTGGGAAGACAACGAATCAGAACTTGCTTCACAATTCATCTGACTTGTTTCGTGACTTGAAATTTTACATAAAAATCATTAAACAGATTCGTATTTTTGAAATTCACAAGAAATGTTCGTAACCATCAGCTTTTGCAAGAATTTCGCGGTACTGTTTTGGCCATCTGATATATCTACATTTTCTCATCGTCTCCAATAATTCTGTTAAGTCACCAATTTCTTCTTTTTGCTCCTTGGGAGAATCAATTTGATCAACACAAGTTGTCTCATTGTTCGGCTGCTTTACGGTAGTTTCATTCCAAGCCACACGTTTTGTGACGAATGGATTCGACTCAGAATCCGTTATCTTACTGTCTTCTTCCGATCCCCAATCTCCCTGTTTTACGGAATCTACAGCTTTTTTTTCACCTTCCTTATCCCTCGTCAACTCATTTACTGCCCTTCCCTCGGTCGTCATACCTACATCCATTACGTCGCTATCATTCTCCCGTCTGCACAAGATCTTTCGTAAACTTACATCCTTTCTAATCCTACCCTTCGTTTTAGCCCCCGATACGTCATCTTTGTCACCTTCTTGTGGAACGCCACATGTACCACAATTCTTCTTGGCATTACAATTTTCACAAATGTATTCTTGTTGCACGTGCCAACGCAACTCTGCAACAGTCACGTGACCCTTACATCCTTCTCCTAGTTTCCTTTCGATCAACTTTCCTTCTGAATCAAGAGTTAAAATTGTCTCTTCTTCTGAGTCGATCGCTTCTAAATCTGACATAGCCGTTTTAGGTTCTTTGATTGATGATGTCATTTTCATTTCAATCGACTTTTTCTCTTTTACCTGTTGAGGAAATGGACGATCCTTGATCGAACTTGTCGTCTGCTTCAGTTTATTTGAAATCACCTGACTATTCTTACGTCGATCCGCGAGATGTGCGACTTTGCCCTTTCGTTTCGATTTGGCTTTTCTTTCCAGTACTTTTATCTTTAGTGGTTTTTCAGGGGGCGGAGAAATTACTCGAAATTGATTGAGATCATCTCCGCTGGCAAATGTTACGTGCTTTTCAATACTCGATTTCGAACTAGTATCTTGGCATGGACTTCGCAGTATTGCTCGGACATCATGTGACCGTTTTTCGTTGCCCATGGCAACCTTTTCACGGTTGGAAAGTACAGTTGAATTAACTGATAGCCTATCACTTGCAGTGACGTCATTTCCATCATGAAATTGGTCATCAATCAAAACGCGATCAATCGATGAATTGATTGATTGAATATTATCTCGATCTGATCTAGACAATCTGGTTTGATTCATAAAATCTGGGTTTTGACCACCTATTTTTGGAAGACGAATAGGTGTCTGTGTTTCAAGTTCAGCGTTCGTTGTTACCGTCACGGATATATTTCCAGTTCCATCACTATCAGTTATCTGTGTTTTCCTTTTGGTCACCGATTGTTCATTCGTCTCCGTTCCCTTGGCAACTAATTGTCGTGTACAAGGTAACTCCGGGAAAAATCCGCCTTTTTCAGGCTCATTTGAATAATGATGATGATCTAGAGATTCAGTACTTAAACATGTATTTCCGACCATTAAAGTAGTTCCTGGTTTATCCACATGACAAACCAGTCGCGGGAAACTGTTACGATATGGCAACTGTTGCCTATCGAAGCTTTGCACTTTACAATTTGACACTTCGAAAAATCCGCCTTTTTCAGGCTCATTTGAATAAAGTTTATGATCTAGAGATTCAGTACTTAACCATGTGTTTCCGACCATTAAAGTAGTTCCTGGTTTATCCACGGGACAAACCAGTCGCGGGAAATTACGACATGGCAACTGTTGCCTATCGAAGCTTTGCACTTTACAATTTGCCACTTCGTAAAGTGTCTTAGCGCTCACGGGCGTTCCATAGTTCTTTTCCCAAGGTCCGTTATGAAGGGCCGAAGCTATTTTTCGAGGATCAATGCCCAACTTACGAATCCCGTCCTTCTTACGAAGAGGTGAGAACCACGTGTGAGTGGGATCTTCCCGGTGGTGATATGGCTGGAAACTGAACGTGGTTACATTCATTCTTCTTCCGGTTATGTCATTATTTGCGATAATTCTGTCTTTAGAAGGTTTTGTCTCGTAAACTTTATTAAAATATTCTTCTTCAAAGTCAGATGGTTTGCCACACCATTTTTTGGGGTGAGATTTAACACGTACAGGAGCCAAGGCTAATGGCATGATATGATCGAAATTGGAACATTTCATAAATCATTTAAAAAATAAAATGAGTCGTATCATAAGCCCTTCTGTGGCAGAAGGCCTGGTTCAAGATTCACTTTTGTTATCTATATGCAGCTTTAAGTTTCGAGATATTGTTGTACGAGTCCCCGTTTTTTTTTTTCTCGTATACTCTCCCGTGGTGATAAAAGGTTTGAATACTTTACTTGTATTTCTAAAATGCGTGATTCATTCCTAAAACAAAGAAATAACGAAACATTTTCTCAGCAAGAATCAGTCACAGCTTGTGGAAGTTTCAAGTCTCCGAGCACAATCCAATATCTTTTGAGAAATCCTTGGAAGCAACCAGAAGATTATCCAACTATCCATTTTTAAATAAGTCAATATAAGAATTGAAGAAACTTCTTCCGCTCTCTGATACCAAAAAGAAAACAAAACGGGTTTCACTGGAAGTACATATCAAATGATGAAGATAGTTGTAAAGTAATATGTCCCAAGTATCGTAACTGAGGGATAGTTTTGGTTTATTTTCTGCAGACTCGAGTCCGTTCTCTCCAGTCCAGTTATGCATATCGTAAAGACACACTACCATCAAACTGGTTGTTGGAACGTTAGAAGGACAATTTTGTTAATCTATTTGGGGCTCATCAAAATGTCAGAGGAGTAAAATTCAAAAAAGAAAAAGAAAAGGGGTTTAAAGGAATCTGTTTATTAGATCTGTGAAAAGCTGTCATTCACTGAAATTAAAATCACTGGAGAGCTAAACTTCCGAGAAATAGACAATTTAGCGGGAAGGAATCATTGGATACTTTCTCGGACGTTTTAAAGGCGGAGAAAAAGCAACGGGGGGGGGGGGGGGGGG
>JAIPMN010007114.1:5958-18235 GCA_020650975.1 Apostichopus californicus
AAGGGGGGGGGGGGTCTTGTTAACAACTAACAACTAGTTAACGAGAAGTCAAACTATGTTCAGATGAAAAAATGTACGGTAGGTGGATAGGTGGAAAGGGGGGGGGCTTTGAGTAACATTAGTGAGACTGCTTGTTCAGTGTTCACAATTACAAATGAATTAATTTGAATGTAGGATTCAGTTTGAATATTTCAACTTACATATTTTATTGTGATGACACATCATTAGGCTGTTGTTGTCACAGTTTAGGCATAAATTTAAGGGTAAATCCAAAGGAAAATGCAAGCATTTCCTTCCAAGTTGTCAAAATCCTACATAGCATTCCATTGGGTGAAACTTTCATGAATATTCATTTTTTAGAAAAAATGTATTAGATCATCCTCAGTTGTTAATCAATCAGTTTCTTAATTAATTGTGAATTGGTTAATTAGTTGATCATTCCTTTACCAAATAACCCCTCTTACATGTTAAATCCACAGCTCAACATTTCTTTATAAACAAACACACTTTAAAAACTCTTTACTACTGTATGATGATCAATATTTATGAACTTTTAATAAATCTTCTTAGTTTGGTGTAAAATTGATATGACAATCAAATTATGTACTTTTAGTACCTTAAAGTATTTATTTTGGTGTAAATTTGGCCCAAACGGGATCAGACAAATCATCAGATGGAAAGCTGTTTTTTTTTTACCTTTTAGGATATATGCTTGATGTTAATAGAATTAATTATTATTGATAATCCCATTGCCAAAATATCTCTTGAGATATTGCATGTTACTTTATACTTTAACATGTATCATTTCAACATTTAGTTGCACCAAAACTCATTGGTTTTAAGGTATTTTGATTTTTGAATGATATTCACTATCTCTATGAATATATTGTAATAAACATGTCTTCAGCAGAAAAACAAAATTGACATCAATTTTTTTGGGGGGAGGGGGTTTGTTGAATTGTTTTCTATTCTCCACATCAGACAACACCTACTAGGGGATACCAGAAGGTGACCATTTTTTACAATTTTTTATCATATTTCATCCAACATTTTTTGTTCTTTACAGATGCAGAAACTTGGATGGATCAGAAGAGGTAAAATTCTACCAACCAGAAATTCATGGGCAATGCAAATAAACCTTGTAGAATAAAAGAATATCAATATTATCACGTATTTTAAGTACCATGGTACATCCTTCACACAGCTCAGTACAGTTGTACATTAAAAAACATGCTTGATTTCTTTTACAATTAGTTATGACAATCTGTACCAAACATGTACAATAACACGTCAACCATTTGTTATTATTTTACAGAAAAGAAAAAGAGAATCAACAACATGCAGAAGGATCCAAATTTATATTAAATTGTTTTTAAAGAATAGATGAGATCAAAGGTGGTTTTCAATTTTGGAAAAAAAAAAGACTAAAATTCTCAGAATTTCCTGAGATATTGACCTACTAAAGTCAGCCACAGAAAACTAAGTCTGGTAATACAGTTAATCAACAGTGCAACTGAGAACTCAGATCTACGGAACAAGAATTACAAAGCATTTTAAAGTTACGGGGAAAAGCATTTAAATAATTTCACTGTGTTGATGGTTTACAAAAGTTTGTTTCTCACAAAACTTTCACTCTGTATACAGTAAACATTTTGTCTGTCCCTTCAAATTCTGATGCAATTCAATAAACACTCCATTTTCTCTTTTTTTCAACCACAAAAAAACATTGGTGTATAGCTTTTGCTCTTGTTTTTTAAGGAATTATTTCAGGGAAATAACCCAATTTATGCTAACAGAATGGCAAATGTACTATTCTACATGAATGGCAAAATGGACATCCAGATTTTTTTCTAAAGAACCTTAGTTTTCTCAATATTTAATGGGTCAATATGCCAATGGTATAAACATAAATATGTAAAACTCCTTCCCAAGTTCTTAACAAAATGTAAATAAACCCTTAAATTAATTTTATGCATGCTAAAATTATTTCTATATTTTAGCTACTCTGCCAGTCCAGTTGGTTATATAATTCCATTAACAGACAGATGAGATGTTGTCGCATAATAACATTTGTACGTCAATCATGTATGTCCATTTCATTTTTTTATAAATCTTTTTGTTTTTCTCGTTTTCTTCCGGGTCAAGGCAAATGCAAGAGAAAATAATTAAGCATTTGTTTTTTGTCATTCCAACTGAGTCTTCAACGAATCAAGATATCTGAGCCTATTCTACAAAGTGACAGCATTGACACGATGCTAAAATAGGTTTTATTTTATTTTTATTTTTTTATGCATGTGAATGATACAATATCTAGCAACAAAATGTCTGGGCGGCAAAATTAAAGTCGGAGAATCTTGCCCTTGATTTATTGATTGCTTGCTAAATTTGCTTCCTGGTTTTCTGCAAAAAAAATGATGTACGAGGGAGTCCTTAGTTCAATTTAACTGCAATATTATCTTGAGTAATATATAGTATAGGGTTGGCAACATTATTGGTGAACGAGGGAGTCCTTAGTTCAATTACTGTGATATTATTTTGAGTAATATATACAGTAAAGGATTAGCAACATTTACTGGTGTACTGGAGTCTTTACGTTCATTAATTGTAATATTATTTTGAATAATACTAGGTATAGAGTTGGCAACATTTTTTGGTATATGAGGGAGTCCTTAGTTCAATTACTGTAAAATAATTTTGAGTAATACTAGGTTTAGGGTTGGCAACATTTACTGGTGTAAGAGGGAGTCTTTTCAGTTCATTAACTGTAATATTATTTTGAGTAATACTTGTTAGGATTGGCAACATTTCGACCAGACACAAAAAGATACTAAATATACTTTTTCCGTTCCTTCTTTCATTTTCTTTTCTTTCTTGCTCCCAACTATTACCTTCTTCTGTTACATAAAGTAAAGAACAAATGTTCATACGAACTGTACAAATTTAATGCATTATTAGATATGTCCAGTTTTTTCTGTAGAGAAGGTTAAAAAATAAACTTTAACAGTTGCTGTAACTTTGTTTCATTAGCCGTTATTATTTTAGGTTTCCTACAACTTTGTTAAATACAAGGTAATTTATTTCCTGGATTTATAAGACCTGTCCTGAGTATTTGAAAAAAATGTGCCTTAACAATATGTTTATTAATTAACAACAATTGTTCTATTTGGGTTCTAATTACTCTGAAGATGGAACATAACATAACACAATACAAGTGGGAATACCAATCAATGTATACCTAAGAATTCTACTTTTGGTAACATCATCTGTTTTAATTACTCTGACCAAGGTACATAACAGAAGCACATTACAAGTGGGTTATTACCAATCAATATAAATACCTAAGCATTTTATTCGTTTCATATTATTTTATGTTTCTTTCGTTGCTGTTTACAATCCTGTTTAGGTTTGCTTTATCTTTTACTTTCCTTGAGACTTATGTTTTGTTTTGTTTTGTTTGTAAGAATTCTTCAAGTTTGGTAACATCAATTTGACGGATTTATATCCCATGTGTATTTCAACTCCCTCTTGCATCAACGAAGAAATTTATGAGGTTATGGTTAATTTGCACTTTACTTATAATTACTGGGAAAAGATATTACAACAAAGAGATTGTGACAAATGCAATGCACAAATAGGCAGCGATAAAGAAATTCCATCAAACTAAGCTACAGTAAATAATTAAATATTTACCTTTGAAAATTTCATATTAATTCTTTTTCTATTATTCACAAATACATCCAATAATTTACATTCCACATGACAAAGTTAGGTAAGAAATTTACTAACCATGACATAAAAAAGATTCTAAGCCCACTTGACTTGCCTTACGATCAAAGACAATTTCTAGAAATGTCTTTTAAGCTTACATCCCTTCCCCCATTCTTGATACAAATTTAACATCTTAACCACCCTTCTGCCTTTCCCATAATGGTTCCAACATTTTTTTTCTTTTTTTTAATTTAACTACTGTTTTGAAACTTTAATACTTTCATAATCTACCAATCAATATTACACCCCACCTGCACCCACCAACCATTAAGTTCTTTCTTTTTTTCTCCTTGGCCTCATCTATCACTTTCTATTCCATCTTCCCATTCCTCCCCCCCCCCTCCCCTTCCTTTACCCGTCTAACCTACACCAAAGGTATAAATAATATTTACGATCACTTACCAACTGGAACTGTTAAATAAACTAACACTCCAGGACAGGCCCTTTGCTGCTAATGTCAAGGTTAAGAGCCTATCACCAAGGTTTCCACTTCACAGCATCTGGGTCCAAGACAAGCAAGGTTTATTCAAATCTCTCTTCTTGTTGTACTCTTCCCAGCCAACCCTGAGTAGGACAAGAATAAATATACAAAAGAACTCTTTAGTAAGTCCGATCACAAGCACATGTACGTGGTTGTTCGATGATCATATATATAGGTATCCAAGTTTCCCGAGGAAAGAGAAATTTCCAAGTCACTGACTGGGCTCCTCCATGTGAAAAAATACCACAAGAAGAATACAGACTTTGCCTGATATATAACAAAAACCAAGATCAGATTTGTTATACCAAAAGTTGCTATTGTTCTTCAGAACAATAACAAAAGCAGAAGTTTCATTAATGATGGTTGTATATATATCCAGCTGCATGCATGCCTTGTAACATAATCGATACATGCACACCGAGATCACTCAAGCTTCAAATACAACGCAGAGATAACAAGCCGCTCTACTACTATGCTGGGTACATTAAAATCCAACCTCCATTGTCATTCAACTTGTGGAGTAAGAGTAACAATATTTTCCCCCTCAGGGTATATCTTAACTTGCCAGAAGAAAAAGAAAAAAAAAAGATAAAAGAGAGAGGGGAAAAAAAAGTTCTACAAAACCCACAGAGCGACCCCATCTGAGTAAGAAGCTTTCTGATTGGTGCATATTACAACGTTGATGAAGCCTCTGGCCAATAGCGGAGTACATTTAATTTCTTGTCTAAGAATGCCTGCTGAGTGAGCTTGACCTCAGCAGGGCAACACATGTATCTAATTTACCAAACATTGGTGGAGCCCTGTGCACTGCCCTAATTCAAGCTGACTTAGACTTCATGAAGGAAGCTTACAGTAGTAGGCCTGCATACTTTCTTAAAACAACCCAGCTTGTTTCGTGGAGTACTATTGGCGTATGAATGAATTCCTGTTGATTTGCACTTTCTGAAGCGGGGGAGTTATAGAAGGGATACATAGGGCCGGGTATCATACATACATTTAAGTATCATTATGGTTTTGGCAGGCTTATTGTTGATTGTTGATTTGTTGATTGTTCATTTCTTGATTTGCACTTTCTGAAGGGGAGTTACAGAAGGGACATGGCCTGGTATCCTAGATACATTTAAGTATCATGATGGTTTTGGCAGGCTTATTGTTCAATTACCAAGGCCTGACCATACAAACATTAATTTGAATAAAACAAGCATGTTGTATAATTTAATAGTAATTATTTCATAGATTTGTTTTTGGAATTATCTTTAAAACATAAATTAAAATTTTATTTTTCAAAATTGAGATGCAAATTTACATGTAAGTGAATACAATACAGTCATATAAGGGGTATTGACAGCATCACATCCCATCACTGCAAAGTTGGAACCACCCCATACAATCCAAGCTCAGTTACATTAATACAATAAAGTGAAAAAATAAAACAAAACAAAACCATTTGCTGTCGGTGTAAAACTATGACATCATACTTGTTTGCTTCAAGTCTATTAGATGGTAGTAAACTCTCACAAGGTTTAATTATCAATATTTCGAAAAAATTAATTTTTAAAGAATTATACGCAACTTTTAGCAGGACACTTATAACAATATTGTCCTGCTTTCATTAGTCCAAAATAGATTGTCCTAGACTCTGGACTTAATTATTTAACTTACATGGTATACAGTAACTTAAATCTCATAATATTATTCCCTTCATTATGCTCTTGTCATCTTGAACAATAATATTACATTTGTTATTGGTACTATATTTTGCTCTTGTCTTTACTTTTTAGCACAAAGAAATGCAACCATTAAAATAGTTCAAATTTTCCCCACAAATTTTCTTTTTATCGAGCTACTCCCTCTTTAACTTTACTATCCTTTAATTTGTATTCTTTATACCACTGATGACTGGTATTGTCTTACGGCCCCACGTTGAGAACCATCGGGTATCGCTAGTTTAACCGGGCCCTAATGAGGGCTACGATTCAAGCAAATTCCGACCAATTTTGAGGAGGGGAAAGTGAATTCAGGTAAAAACACAGAAGCATTTTAAATAGATTAAGTCTTTCCCCATGGTGAGGTTCAAGTGTACTTTCGAAACTATATTCTCTGTAAATTGCAAAATAAACAGATAAATGTTGAACCCAGAGATCTTAAAGTAGCTGCATGCATGGATACAAAGATTTGCATCCAAGTATCTCAAATTTAACTACAAAAAAAGTATACATGTCTTTAATACTGCTCTGTTGTGGTGTCTCAAGACAAATGTGTTTAAAACCTGAGATAATAAGAAAACCCTGAGACATCACTTATAAATATTTTATCACCTCTTTGAAATGATTTCTATCCAATCTGCAAATTATACCAAATAAAATTCAAGAATGAGATGTTTTAATTCAAAGGATGGCTTTAAGGCTCAAATTAAATATTGAAATGTTGCAATTTACTGTTAAAAAAATTGCCGTCAGTCAAGTCGCTTTGTTGAGTTATTAGAATATATATCACATGACTTATTAAACGATTAAACATTAATAGGCCATGCTTATTCAAATGAGGAGCTGATATTCATCAATTAATTTAGAATTAAAGGAGATTTTATATATTTTACAGATGAATCTCTTTAAAATGAGAATAGCTGTAGAAATATTACTTTTATATTCAATTTTTTTTTTTCCTTGATTATGAAATATATTTCTCAAGACTAAAATTCTGTCCAAAGTCATCGTCGAGGATCCGGCAAAAGTACAAATCAACTTCTTTTAGAGCAGTTTTTTTTTAATTTTGGGGAAGGGGAAGTTGACAGTTTTGCCAACTTTCTTAACCAATTTTTACCGAAACATTTAGATTGCATGCTATTGAAGTCAAACTAATCAATATATCCTCCGACAATTTTCTACCCAAAGTGCAGGAATTAAAGAGTGAGTAATTAAAAGATGTCATTGAATTACATGGAACTAAACTGTAAATCGTAATGGGAATTAATTTACTCACTGGATGGAATAGAAAATTAACTACAAAAGTTGCTACAATTAATAATAGAGATGCATTCCAGTTCTTTCCCAGATCCTTCAATTCCCTCCACAACCCCCCCCCACTCCCCACCCCCAACCCACCTCTCCCGTGGCAATTCATACTTTTCACAGGGCTGTTTTATACATAGGCTAAATCACCACTTAGATGTATACTGTAGCCTATATCTATTCAGTTAACATCAAACAGCCCAATATTGTAGCCAGGACTCCAGCTACATTGGTGGGAGTGAACTGGGTGGGAGAAAGGAAATAACTACCTTCTTTTTTATCCTTTTTTGGTCTAAATTTCATTTATTTTAGGTCAGGTGAATCTAAAAATACCATCACATCACAGGCCCTACCCCGGGCATCTCACAAACTACTCCAGCACAGCCTTTAACCACCCATTTGTTGATTTAAGCTTTTCTTTGCTAAACCCTCCAAAGCCTACCTAAATACTGAAGCTTGGCAGAAGTATGAATTGTGGTGAGTGACAGACACTTCCACATTTTAAGTCACACTGTTAAGAGATCCCAGACTAGGCTGTGATAATGATGTGATTGGCAGGTATATAAGTCAACACTTCAAATATATGTATTTGTTATGGTATAGTTTATATGTGTACAGTAGCTTCAGTCCCGTTCATTATTTCTGCCAAATTTTGCCCAGAAAAAGCAGATTATTTTAATTAAGGAAAAGAAAAGAATCAATAAATAAAGTTTACAGCACTTGTAAAATTATCAAAATGTTTAAAGGGAATTGTGTTTCTATCATTTTACAGTGAAGTGTTGCTGTATGAATCTTCCTATACAGAGGCAATAGGGACTTTTAATGCTGTCTCTGTTGTCATAGCAACAGTCATCATCAAATATTCACTTCAAAGGATGTTAAATGGGATGAGTTCTATTCGGATTGCCCATTTTAGATTGCCATTTTTTAAGATATAATAAATTAAACATACTCATGAAGATAATGAAACAGACAGACTGACTGACTTAGAGAACAGACACATACAGACATACTAACACTTTACTAAATTAACTGCAGTGAACATTATCTCCAATATGATTACCAAACACATAAAGTTCCGGCCTTGTTGTGACAACGTCCCTCCCCCCCACCTCAACAGAAATAGAAAGTGCTCTTGTTTTTTAGGGTACCCCCACAGCGCCCCTTTATATTCTTCACTCTCTGCTATCCTTCAGGAACCGAAGTTCACAGAAATATTGACAGTTTCATGGCCATTAATAGTAATTACCTCCTTGTCACTTAAAACTATTTTAATAATGGCAAATTTTTTCATGTTCCATGTCAGAAGTCTGGGGGTTAAAAAGGGCACTGGATATTTTATCGGTTTACAACCTCATATCTGAAAGCATCTTGATGAGTATGCGCTCCCCAAAGAGTTACCAGAGCCAAGAGAGAGACCAGATATTGAAAAACAAGAATGAAATAAATGTATATAACATGAAACAGACATAGAGGTTAAAATGAATTCTTATATCATCTGAAGAGGCCTTGCATCACTGTGTTCACACGGGCTAGCCCGCTTGTCGATATTCCCCCAAACCACCCTCCCATCCTCCCCACCCCCCACCTTTTTGTGGTGCCTCAAATCTGATCACAGGGTGAAGGGGACACATTCACCTGTGTACAACTCACGATCTGATGACGGCCAGCATGTGTTTCAACATTCATGCCTCTCCCTTCCTCGGAAAATGAGATTTTTAATGATCTATAAACAAAGAATTCCTTAGTGGAATCTCTGGTGTATCTAAACCAGAGAGCAAGAGACTTAATCCAAAGTACAGCTTTAGACATTACTTACAGGGACCAGGAAGAATGATAGCTTTTTACAGAACTTTAGAACGATATTTACAACACGTCCAGCAAAGGATTCTTTAGTGAACCGATTGTTTGCCGATTCTTGCTCCTGACGATCCTGATCACAAAATCGTTCAGATGGGCCGTTTGACCCACGATCTGATCATTCGCCTGTCGCCAGTCGATGGGTGACCCGATGACGACCCTGTTTATCCCATGTGAATGCACTTGTAAGATACAAGTCAACCTCCAAGCACTTTGGGATTTAGCTTGAATGCAAATATTCGCTGACATGGAAATTTCAAACACCCTTTCTCTACCCCTGCTTCTATCTTTTGGAATAATTAGAAATCCCCTCCCCCGACTCCCTCCCCTTCTCATTCCGAACCATTTCCAATATCTGAGTTTAGGTCAAAACAACCCCAAAAGTATATTTCCATTATTGCTCTCAAAAAGTCACTGAACTCACTGTTCTTATAGTTTGATTAAACTCACTCTTTATTATTTTTAATTCATTTTTCTTTTCCCTTTTTTATAAATATATATATATATTAAAAAAGATATTAAATTTTTTTCTTTGGTATATTTTATGATCAAATGACAGACTTTTTATGCATTATAAAATGGTTTCATCTTGGCACCAGGATGTCACCACCAGCAAACAGGTGCTGAGAGTCACCATCTGAAATGCCTGCCAGATAAGTCAGGATGGATGGTTTCCACAGATGGTATTTGGTCGCCAAAACCTACCATCAAGAAGTTTCATGATAGATATGGGTTCTCTGAGGGGAACAGGGGGTCAGAATGAAAGTAGGGGCAATGACCACAGAAACTTTTCCAAGGATGAGAACATCTAAGATAATTTATGAACTTGTAAAAAAAAAAAAAAGCTGTAAAAGGTCCCATAGCACCCACCGATGGTTGAGTTGAAAATACCAGCTGGTTTAAGTGGAATGCAATATAGAGCGCACATGGGATGATTGGAATTGAACCCCTCACAGCTACGACAGAACCATCTGTAGAATTTCATTCGGTGTAATAATTCATTAGACCAATAAGGAGAGGACAACCTGGGATGTTCTATTTTCATCTGCTATTCAGAAACTTGAAAACTGTACATAGTTGTTTTATATATATCTAGAAGCAAAATACCAACAACGATACTGCTGACTATTTGAACATGTACTGAAACCACAAGTTTATATGATTCTGTATGTACCTACTAATTTAAAACCCCAATTGAGAGTTTAGCATGCTGAATGGCTGGCTCCTTCCTTTATGACAAAGAGAGATTACTTTTTTAAGCTAAAGGGCATAGGAACTTCTCCCCATTCCCTCAATGATTTAATCGCACAGCCAAGTCTATTAAACAAAGAATTCTCGGAAACATCCTCCAGTTGTGTCTATTAATGTCATGGTTACGCATCAAACAAGAGCTCCCTCCTAATGAATCGGTTCGGTTTCCTCTCTCTATATATCAGATCAAACATCCTGACCCGCCCGAGGAGACCAGATGTTGCGAGGATGCGTGAAAACATCTCGCTGGTACTATCACATATGGTAGCAATGAACGGCGCGACCGGTCAGGGACTTACAGCGAAACCGCCGACGCAGCTCGACGTACGAGGCCAGCCTGAACAACTATTGACGTAAAACAACCGAGCATGAAATAGGTTATTTACCGGCAGACATTAATGCGTTTATGACGCCGAAACAGCAAACGGAACACATATCATTGTAGGGAGCAAAATACTCTGCTGATGAATGTCCTGCAGCGTTCGGAAGATATTTACTGGATACGTCCACTGATTCTATTACCTTACTGGATATATGGTACACTAATTATCTTACCTCACTGGATAAGTACACTAATAATATTACCTCACCGGAAATGTACACTGATTATATTACCCCAATGGATACATACATTAATAATAATTACCTTATGGATGGGTACACTAATTATATTACCTTATGGATACATACACTGATTATATTACCTCACATGGATACGTACACTACTTATATTACCTCAATTGATACGTACACTAATTATATCATCTTTGTGGATACGTACACTAATTATACATACACTTATTATATTACCTCACTGGATACATACAGTACACTAATTATATATACCTGACTGGATAGGTACAATAATTATATTACCTCAGTGGATACGTACACTAATTATTTTACCTCACTGGATAGGTACACTAATTATATTACCTTACTGAGTACATACTCTATATTACCTAAGTGAATTATATACACTTTATATTACACTTGAACAATGTTCAAATTTACCTTGAGTGGCCCTGAGGGTTCAGACAGTGCCAAGATCTGGATTTACAAAACACAGAACTTCCCCAGTAGATTCATGTTCCGTTCCAGCTGGTAATTAAATTCTAATTTTGCTGATCCCAAATGTTAATCTTTTATGAGGGATGTCTGCAGATTCTCATAATGGCTGCTCTCAATGCATTTATTGTACTGAGGGCGCTGTGATATATATCGGTCCTAATACATGCGTGAATCGGTCCTAATACGTGCACGATTTGCATTGTTTACAGATCTCCGAATCAGAGAAACAGGATCGCACGAAAGCGCCCACAAGCTGTGAACACGCAGGAAGTACTTGCGTACAGAACGCACTGGGTGATTGACTGGATATAGTTCAAGGTTCCATGTGAGCATTTTTTGCCGAAAGGAATTTAACCATTTTTTAGAAAACACAAGTTTAAGTTTGCTCTTTATAATCCAATTAGCTTGTGGTAAAACTTCAACCATACGTATCAGAAGATATCTTCCGCAATAGTTACGAATGAAATTGTATAATACTAATTAATATACTGATTAAATTATGGTACCGTAATTACCATGCAGTCATTTGACTGCAGCGCTTGTCATGTTTTGCGGAAGTAGATAGAACCGATATGACGGCGCCCTCTGCCGATTGTGGGCATTGCTGGAGATGGAAACCTATTGCCTGTGCACATACAGTTTATCAGCTTATGACTATATTCAATCATCTTATATGTTTTGTAGTCAGCTCAAGGAGATTTTCAACCAGAGTCTTTAACATAAAATAAAGGAGACATAGTTAGTCAAATAGTTTCAATTATTAAAGGCCATGGTAGGTAATTGGTGCACATAGTTGACTTGAAATCCCAAAGTTCACTTTGTTTACCAATTCCCC
>JAIPMN010007117.1:0-10526 GCA_020650975.1 Apostichopus californicus
ATATTCCAGGGGAATTTGATATATTGCTGATGGACTGATACTTTCATTTGCAATGAATGAGATGAGAAATAGTGTAGCCATCAGAAAAGACTAGAAATCATAATAATGCGATGTAGTTTAATCTGTCTTTCTAGGACCATATTATAGATCATCCAGCTCACATTCTTACTTGTAATCAAACAAAAGGTACAAAGAGGAAGAGAAGGTGCATAGGACATAGATGCAACATGGAAGGAAGAAATGTTGCATTAAATCACTACTAAGGATACATGTAACTAACTCTGACACAGTATTAATTGATGAGTACTTTATCAAAGCTGCACTTGTACTTAAATAAGGAAAATATTAGGGTAGTTTGTGAAACATTCGTCAAAACAATATACACGGAAGGTATGGTGGGTTTTGAATGCACACTTATCCACGTTATTGCTAATATTCTATTAAATACCTCAACCATGACCACCGTCAACTATTACACCAATCAACCAATCAAACATTTTTCCTAAATACATGTTCAAAATATCAGCTCATTACTCCACATCATAAAGATGGGAATTTTTTCTTGAGGCAACAAGAAGGAACAGCAAAACCGTCAACAATAACAGACATTGAAGACTTGTTATGGATTGATATGATGGTTTTCCACAAATTAAAATTGCTCAAGTCTTTGATATTTAATCAAGTGACATATTCCAGTTGCATGAAATGTTTCAGAGAACCCTGTCCCACACTTTGATAAATAGTTTATGATTATTTAACATTAGTAATGGGACAATATCATAACTAGACAAATATATTTACAACCTGCTGAATCGTATGATACCATTCAGTAAATTTGTCTTGACAACTTTCAGGCTTCAACAATGTATTTCTTTACAGAAATCCTTCAATTCAATGATAGCTTCTGAGCACAACCGAAACCCCTACCAATTTTACCAGATAATTTGTTACATCGGAAAGCTCAGACATGCCAAATTGGTCTGCTCTCATCAAATGTCAATTAAACAGGTCAACCTTGGTGTGCAGGTCATGTGACAATGACCCAATCAAAATATACCACTTTCGTTGACACACCCTTGTATTTTTCATTACCTTAAAGATTTCCAGAAGAACATTGAGAAGTAGACAAACATGTTAAAGCTCTTTAGTTTTAATTTTGGTATCATGTATAGAAGCAGAAGACAGGCCTCTCATACTCAATAAATGGAAAGTAAGTTACAGTACTAGAATTATAAACTCCGTCAGAACTTCTTCTTTCTCCTGTTATTTTTGTGAGGTTTGCATTAAACAGCCCAAACCCAACAGAATGAGGAAATAATCAATACATGCATAACAAATTTCTAGTTTTTGTCTATTGATCACACTCCGGTCTTTAACTTGGATCTTACTATTCAATGCACACTATTTGGGTGCATAATAGATAATGATCGTACATATAGTTTAAATAAATTTCCATAAAAATTGCCATAATCTATAATTCTATAGAAGACCTGTCCTGGCAAAATGCGAATCCAATATGACCAATTGGAAATGTATATGGTTTGCTGGGGTAGTATAATCTTTCATAACTTGGCTTAATATTGATTTTCAGAAAAATGCGTAATTTGTATTTAGTATTGTTTGTACATGTAAGAACAACAAGTAATGTAAATCATCTCTGAAACACACTCAATAAAACACTCTTAATTTCCTGAGCTCTTTACCTGGACTAATATCCTCTATTTTTTTTTTAGAAATAATAAAAATGATATAAAAATAATATAAATAAAAGCATCTTGCAATTTTTGGAGAAAGTTTTGTACAAATACTTTTTTACATAAACACTTTAAGTTATAGTGTTGCCTACCTTTGTTTGCCATCTGCTTTACACCATCATCTCTGTTTTGTAGCCATTCTACAAGATCTTCTCGTCTAATGGTAACAAACCCCTCTAGAAGCTTTTCTTTGGTCTTTCTTGGGTCTTCATCTTTATTTGCATACAACCACTCATTCAACACTTTTAGTGCCATTTCAGCCTGGTTAAGACGTCTCATACGTTCTGCAATTTCCCCTTTATTATAGCGAAAATAGCTGGCGAGCAATGGCCAATCAAAGAGAAGTTTTACAGATAGTTCCATCACCGTGTAAGGATCCAAACCTGTCAATATGCCAATACAATTACACCAAATTTAAACTGTAACTGTAACACAGATAATCAAGGATTTAATTGCTGCATATAGCACTTATCAAAGATTGTCTTAAAGCATATTCTGGTGGCTAAAGTTGATGGCTGAATACATTGCTGACAATTTTCTGAATCTAAATATGAAAACCACCTCCTAACTATACAATTTGTATTGCAGATATTAATTTTTAAATTTAGTAATATTTTGGAAATGCATCTGACAACAGCAGAATTAATGATGTCATCGGAGCACTTCAACTCAAAATTTCTCACCATAATATGTCAATAATTAATTCACAAACACAAAGAATATTTCTACAAAAATGATACATTTTTATGAAATTCTCAGTACAGAGAACTTTGACATCTATGCAAACATTCCAAAAGTTTCAAGGATAAACCAACAAAAAGATTATAATAGCCTAAGTAAAGCTTCCAAGGAGCATTTGCCCAGATGACATCACAGACCCCCTACTGTGATTCAGCTTCCTGCAGTAGTTGAAGGTTTAATCAGTTCGAGTTGGGGCAAGATATTAAGATGGGTTTTTCAACTAGCAGTATGAAATATTTTTCTCTTCAATGTAAGTTCACATTGCTTGTCCCCAGAGTACCCCAACTAATAGGATACAATTAATAAAACTGAAAAAGAAGAGCAAAGTATGAAAACATAACACATGTGCTCCACTTGAAGAGAATTTGCATGTCCTCTGAATTACACTGAACTTCATACGATATGTTTGATGCAGGATATATTGTCTACTTAAATAAACACACAAAAATTGAAGAAAACATACATGTGCATTTTTTAATCAAATATTTGGATTTGGAATTTAGCCATAGCATCACAAATGTGAAAAACAAACATATTATTTGAAGTTGTTAAGTCTAGATTTCATCCTGAATTTTGCTGAGCTGACAAGCTGCCATCCAGGCAAACATGACATCAAAACACAAAACACAATTTATGCTCTAGAGAACAAAGTAATCTATTGCAAAATGATACTAAATTCAAAGCATATATGTAATGGAAGCAAAACAGTTATCATAAAAGTTAAAGAGGACAGCCCCCCCCCCCCAAAAAAAAAACACGTTAACAATGTGACAACGGTGATTATATGCAAATTCCATTTAAACTATCAATATACAAATACATGAAGCCAAAACACTTTTAAGGCAAATACTTTGAGATTTCATTAAAACCTGGATAAGAAACATGAATGGCAGGAAGGGATCATGTATCCCCTTGTTCACAACACAACACATGGAAACATCAAGAACAAAGGTGTGGATGTCATGAGTGCAGGAGTAAGGGTGTCCATTATGCCCACATTCCTAACTTCCCAAATCACACACTGATGACCATGTAAAACAGACAAAATGACAACAGTGCAGGCCTAAAATATGAATACATTATTATTGTTTAATAGTCCATCCACTTCAATTAATGAGCCTCATATATTCAATGGGTCACTTCTAACAACAACAGGGAAGAATAGCATTGCCTTTTACAATGTACAACAATGTTAATAATAATTTCCTTCACTTTATCCTTTAAATTATAGTCATTACAGCATGACAGATAAGGCTACATACCAGATACCCCTTCCCCTCCCATCCTTTGTTGTTCAAAGATGTGGGGTGGCAAATAGCGAAACTGTTCTCTTTTGTGTATGTTAAAGTCACAATGGCTACACCTGGCAAATTAAACCATGTACCTGCAGTTGCCTCATCTTCAAAGCTTTCCACTTTGCACCAAACAAAGAGAGAACACAACTTACCATAATACAACTGTCTGGCTTCTCTGTTCAAATCACAATCACACATTGCATCGAAAAGGGTTTCCTTCACATTGACATCATCAGCTCGAATTTGGCGACTCCTCCAAATGCTTAACATTCTGAAACAATTTTGAGATGAATCTCCTTTTTGCTCCATAATGTAATCAATGTCTTGAGTTTTGACCAAAACTGGTGCAAGTTTTTGCCAATTGTCAGAGAGAAGAGCTGCAGTGTTTTCAAGCTCATGTTGTCTCAGACCTACAATAGATGCAGAAATATTACAGATGTTACAAACAGAAGAATCATGCAATTCCAGCTAGATACTAAATATAATGACAGTGAAACAAAATACTGCGGCAACCATGTTCTGAGATATTTGTCTGTACGAATCTAACAACCCATAGCTGTCCAATTAGGACAAAAGTGTTCTGGCTACAAGTATTAATTATAAAGATACAAAAGATAATAATCATAAATAATAGTAATACAAGTTATCAAGCTCAAAATACAAAAAAGTTCCTAAGCCCTGTACAAAGAAATTATGAACCAATAAACACAAAATACAAGTAGGACAGAGAAGACTGAAAAATTAATTAAATAAATAAGTTCATATTTGAAAGTAGTTAATGAAGGTGTGTTGAGAATATTGAAAGGCAAAGTATTCCAAAGACAGACCTAATGCAGAGTCAAAAGTAAATACAGCTTCTTACAGTTTTTTGTGTAATGACTAATACTTCAAACTTGCAAAAAGCATGTCAGTTTTACCCCTTTTAGAATCCAATGATCATACCTGTGCCATTATGATGGCATATGTATATGTATGCATAATAAAACTGCAAGTAAACATGATTTTCATGAAGGTAAACTGTATTGATGAAACCTTCACTTTGTATGTCGATGCCCTATATTAAGAAAATATACCCCTGTAGACCCCAGATAAATTCAAAGTCATCTGTGGTCAGCAATGTTAAAATTGATTGCAAAAATGGCGAATTTGCAAGGATGAAACTTATAATCAGAATATACAGTATGGTATGTACCATATTGCTAGGAATCCTATTGTGTTTAGTAACGGTAAAATGGTGACACCTTTAAACACACTATTCCATTCCAATCAAAGATCAAAACATACCCTCAAGAGGTAAAAGTTGATATATTATACCAGATTTCTTTAACATTCAGCTATACTGGTTTTGCAATATATGCATTAAAATAGAAAATACACAGCAATGTGGTTAAATGGTTTAATATGGCAACAGGGCTTGAATTCTAAGGAATGCCAGATCATTATGCTGTGTACTTGACTTCTTGGGCAAGACACTTTATAATCTACATTGCCTCTCTTCACCCAGGAGTTTAAGTGGGGAACTGCCACGTAACTTTGTGAATATAGCATGTGCCCGAAGAGATGTGTGGACATCTGAACTTTTCAGTGCAAAGTGATACAAAAATTATTATCGTGTCCAATTGTTTCCATCAATACAATATTTAACTGCATAAGGAGTGCACACTTGGGAGAAGGCTTGTAAAAGTAGTTGTTAACTCGAAGCTGTAAAGTATACATTAAAAGAGATTTATTATAAACACATGATGGGTTGATGCGTTAGTCAGCATGTTCTGCAATGATCTCAGAAACATTTTAACACATAATTCTATTGAATGTACAGTATCTCAGAGCCCTCGTGAGGGTCCAGAGGGCTTCAGCTGCAGCATTAGCAGATATTTCTTGTTTCCTTGAAGTGACTTTAAAGCAGAGAAATACATTTCTGAGGAGATTTAAATTAGATGAGAGGACATTCCCTGTTTCCTTTCATCTTATCTCTCCTTTGTTGTGACAATGTTTGCTCAGATATTCATTGCTCATTTGTTTAACTTTCTGTCCATCTGTATCTCTGTCCATCTGTGTCTTTTAATGTGTCCATCTGTGTCTTGATGTGTCCAATCTGTGTCTTAATGTATCCATCTGTGTCTCTTCACATGTCCAACTGTGTCTCTTAATGTTTCCATCTGTGTCTCTTAATGTGTCCATCTGTGTCTCTTAATGTGTCCATCTGTATCTCTCTCGGTCCATCTGTGTCTTTTAATGTGTCCATCTGTGTCTCTTAATGGGTCCATCTGTGTCTCTTAATATGTCCATCCGTGTCTCTTAATGTGTCCATCTGTGTCTCTTAATGTGTCCGTCTGTGTATCTTAATATGTCCATCTGTGTCTCTTAATGTGTCCGTCTGTGTCTCTTAATATGTCCATCTGTCTCTTAATGTGTCCATCTGTCTCTTAATGTGTCCATATGTGTCTCCTAATGTGGTCTTTGTTTGTTTCAGTTAGTCTCGGCATAAGATCCTGCTAGGATCGAAATATCAGCTCCTCTAACTTTTACATATTTACCGACACAGGCTGTTTGCAGTAATTAAGTAGTTTGCTAACAGCTTTTTCTTTCTGGGAAATCAATTTCAGCGAAATGTATTGCAAAACCCCCAGAAGCTGTTGCATTTTGTAAGCTTAATATTAAGTAAATCTGAGAAATGTACTGTAGATCTGTAAGTGAGAAACAGGAGAGAATGTTCATTGTTCTTTAGTTTTTGTTTTATTATTGCAACATTCATGGGTTTAATATACCACGCTGTCCAGCTGCAATTTTGGCATTGATTTAAGACAAACAGCATTTGAAACATTTACTTTCTCTAAGTTCTTCTTTTAAGGTCGAAGTTAGGCAATGAAACCAATGCCATCAGCAAGGCATGTTAGCAACTTAACTCATTCTGTACTGTACATTAATAAAGTTAGGCATGAGTAATATTCTTGTGCAGTAAATGACATTATGATTCACATTTAGCCAGTTCCAGTTAAGAAAAGTAATATTCAAATTCTAGTTAGGACAACTTTCATTCCTGTCTCAGAGACAGTATTATTTATCAGAATTCACATGACAACTCCTGGGTGATGTCATGATCCATTACAGGTATTGCAACAAAAGTGACTTTACATTGCTACATATTGCTTCTGAATTAGAATCATTGTCACAAGAAGCACAATAAAGAAAAGCGAGGAAGAATATTTAATTTTTATAGATGGCTCAGAAGAGACACTGGAAATAAAGTAGATTATTAAATCACAATTATGAATTATTGTCTTGAGATGTCCACTTTTTTTATCTTATAGGTTAAATTGATAGGTGCATCCACGATGGACCCATTTGAAAACATAGAATACATACGATTAAAAGGAAAGAACAAAGATTACCATATGCAGTAGGGTAGAGTCACATAAACTCTAATGAGGGGTTTGTCTTATTCACATATAGCATGTAACATTAACTTTACAAGAGCAAGCAAATATCTTACCTTTATATAGTTCTTTTTCTGCAACATGTCCGAGGCCAATGTCATACAATACAGAGGCAAGCATCTCAATTTTGTTTGCATCAAAACATTGAAGCATACTCCAGTATGACAACATTCGATAGATTCTTTCAGGGAGGAGTTGGAATATTTCCCTAAACGCATCCAGATGCACTTCAGAAATCGACAGCTTTTCACCAAGTGATCTCCATTGTTTCGTTTCAATTCGATGGCTTATTCGACGTAAAACAGATTCATTTAAACCTGGAAAGGGCAAAATAAAGGTTGAAAACTTGTTTCATCACCATAGGCAATGATTGTTGAGATTTTACTTCAGATTGTCCCACATTTACTCTTCCTAACCTTAATTCCTTAAGGAATTGGTTTTTATTTCACAGAAATGTATCCATTTAAGTAAAGAATGTTCACATTTTTATTTAAATTCAGAGACTGGAAGTAGAGGAGCCTGGGAGTTACAAACCTCCTCTGACCTCAGATGAACTTTGATCTTCCTCTGTTTAATCCTCTTTCTAGTACACACCAAGTATGAACTTCAACCAAGATATACAAGTGAGAATCTTTGGTATATCTTAATCGTCACATATACTACTCTGATAACGCAAGGAAAGACTATTACACTATTACAAGTGTACAGGCTGCAACACCCTGGCATATACGGAACAAATAAACTTGAGGCATTGCTAATAGTTGGTCATGCCACCGCACCTACACAGATCAAGAATGTGAATGAGCCTTTAATACTCAAATATATCACGCAACCTAATGATTAAGCAGCAGAAGGCATGACCTTACCTACTGAATATTGATGAGGCACTTCCTAATAGGGCAAGAAGGAACTATGTATACACTCTCTTACAGGGCATCTTCCTACTAAGTTTGAAGCAGTTTGGCCAAGGAATGTTTTGCATTGCAATTTTTTCAGTGCATTTGACCTTTGGATCTATGAGCTTTGACCTCAGTTACCATGGTAATCACATATTTGGAGAGTATTTGACATTCCGATTTCCCTTGTGAAGGTTGGAGGTCAATTCCATGTTTCCACTTTGATTTATAGCAAGTAATCTGTTGTGACTAATTTGTCTTTTGATCAAGAGCTAAGATTTGTCCTTTGTTCTGTAGGTTTATGAAACTTATGATCCAATCATAAAGCACCTTGCTAACAAATATACAGAAACGTGTGAGTAAGGAGCTAGATACCTGACACAAACTTGCACTGAAGTTATACCTTTGATCCATGACTTTGTGACCTCAACTACTATGGTAACCACATTGACAGTGTAGGACCTACCCATAGTACATGTGAATATTGGTCAATGCTTCCCCTTGGAGTCATGACAAAAAGCAAATGTTTTGCATATTTTGACCTTCAACTGCATATCTTGATTATAACTACATTGAAACTGATTTGCAGGACAGATATTTTGTCAGAGAGATTGTTTGAAACATACCCTGCTCAATTTCATCAGCGAGAGTGGCATGACCAATGGCACGACAGGCTTTTAGAAGTTGACCCAGCTTGTTGCATCCTTTCTCATTTGTGTTCCAAATGTCAAAGACAATCCTAAGACAGTCATTAGGATTCATATCCTGTGTTAGCTTTCCAGTGAGTTCATGTTGCTGTACACCAAGCTCAGCAGCAAACAGTTTCCATCTGTTTGTTGCTGAAAGTATCACAGTATTCAGAACAGTCTCATCAAAGCAACCACGGTCAGGAACTGCAAAGGGAGAGAAAAGTTTCTCTAAGGTGTTAAACTTAGCTATTGTAAATTAATTCATATCTGGTGATTCTTCAATTACTAACCCTTACATTCGGTCAACATTTAACCCCATTTTGGTCACAACAAACTTAACTAGGCTTGACAAGTACCACAGTGGTGGAAATATTTAAATCTTTGGCTGGTCAAAACCAAGCCTGTTTGTACATGCCGTATGAAATTGGTCATAAGATGAAAGACCTCTTCGACGGAATTATGAGGGAATAATACAGCTGTGTTTAAGATCACATATATTGATTGCCCTTTGACTCTAGGTTTATATGCCAGTCGAATATCTCTTATATTTTTCCTACATTAATTTATAACAAGAACAAGTACTGTGTGACACTGCTGAGAACAAAAGTGTGTCTACATTTAGCATTGTGATTTAATTCCTCTGCTTCTAGAGCAGTCATCCAGTCTTGCTTTACATCTCAATGGTGTAGGATCTCCATGCACAGCAGATAAGACCTTATCAAGTCTTGTACCATTTGAATCAAAGTACTGTCCAAATAGAAATATCATTCATTTCATGTTTTGATGTAAAAGAAAAACTTGTAGGAATTATTTAAAAAACTTTAAACTTATATCAACAATACACACTTGACTACTTAGTTACCACAGCTCTGAGCATAGAATGTGGTAAAGTTTCAATATTTCATTTCATTAATTTGTTTTGCATCAGTGTACAAAAATTGAAATAGTGACAAAGTAATATTAATTAACAAAAGTCTTAAAACTTCAGAACAATGCAGAGTCAAGATTTTGTTTCAAATAACAAAGAGAAAGACTACAAGTTTTATAATTTCAATGTGCTTAAATTGAAAATGACTATATGAAGCAGCATGTATGCAACAAATGTTAGAAGGAAATGTAATGCTTATGTTACTTCCTAACTAATGTTGACATGGTAAAAGAAGTTAAATCAATTCTAAGTTAAAAAGGTTTGAATAAACCTTGGTTGATTTGGTACGAGTGACAAGGGTTGGCAACCAATCATAAATGAAACAGTTTTTACTAAGAGTTCCGGCAAAATATAAACAGGAATCTTATACTCATAAAGGTGACTCCTATAGCAAGTATGAAGCTCATTCAAGTATAATATTGAAGTTTTTGTGTATGCGAGGAATTAATATTGACCAAAGATAACCTTTGAACCCTGAATAACATGATATGGTCTTTGTTCTTATTGAGATGGATACACATGTCAAGTATGAATATCATCCAAGCTTCATTTTTGGACTTATCATGTCTATGATAAAACTTACTGGTTTATATATTTACGAGTGACTCACTTACCTGTCTCCTCACAACATTAGCACCTCATTCTACCGTGTCTAGTATGCCCTGGTAATCTTTTAACACTGTGCACCCTCATCGACCGGCTACTCCGGTCGATGCCCTTCCTTCTCATGAGACCACTTCCCTTCCAAAGTGGTCCCTGACGCGACCTCGGGGGGGGGGGGGGTGG
>JAIPMN010007117.1:10536-20752 GCA_020650975.1 Apostichopus californicus
CCTCACAACATTAGCACCTCATTCTACCGTGTCTAGTATGCCCTGGTAATCTTTTAACACTGTGCACCCTCATCGACCGGCTACTCCGGTCGATGCCCTTCCTTCTCATGAGACCACTTCCCTTCCAAAGTGGTCCCTGACGCGATCTCGGGGGGGGGGGGGTGGCGGTCAAACCCTGCCACCCGCCGAGAAGAAAATCTTACGCTCACAAAAGCTGCTGACGCCTCCAGGCAGGGGGGGGGGGGAACCGACCCCGAGAAGTCGGGGGGGCCGCCCTCCGTAACCCCGTAGGCGTGCCTACCCCTAAACTAACAGAGGCCTAATTGAACAAAACGACGAGGCCATTACTACTTAAATGGTAAACTGTAACTTGGAATACCAAAGTAAGGACAAACACTCACCGATAGACAAGGAGCCGTAGGCGAACCAGTTGATGGCGATGTCTATCGATGAGAACGTGCGGAGTCATGAGTCAGGTCGAACGACCGCTCCCCCGTCCGGCTGTGTCCCACCTCCCTCGGGGAAATGGAGGCAGGTAAGCGAGTCACTCGTAAATATATAAACCAGTAAGTTTTATCATATTTACTTCGTTCCTCGCTTACCTGTCTCCTCACAACATTAGCACCGAGTGGCACTGCCCGATGATGGGAGGCCTGAGAGGTGGGACCCACGGAGCTCGCATCACCGAGCGACCAAAGCCGAATCGGCCTGTAGTGTGTCCGATAAGTAGCAGGCGATGAAGCGATTGGTATCTTCCAAGCCGCCGCCTTGAAGAAGTCTACTATCGGAAAGCCTGCGAACAGGGCTGTAGGAGCTGTGAAACCCCTGATGTCGTGAGCCCTAGATCTGCCTGTACCTGTAGCCAGAGGGCGGATAGTTTCCACCAATCAGCGGGACAAGGTATCCTTCGAGGCTGCTAAGTAAGGCACTCGAGGGAAGAAGAACAGGGATGTCGAAGTACCCAAGAGATCTAGTGTTCTATTGAGGTACCACTTCAGTGCCCTAACAGGAAACCATAGTCTGTCCTCGGGGATCAAAGAGAAGGTCTTGATCTCTGGGATGATGTCTCCCGGTAGGAGAGCCTGAACCTGGTTCTTGGCGAAGAAGGAGGGGTCGGGAACTATCCGCACCCCACAAACCTTAGGATCGTAAGGCGCCTTAGTCAAGGCGTGCCGTTGTTGCCTGGCGTGGAGCCGTAGAGGAAGCCCTGATGGAAGGCGGCAATAGCCGAACGATAGTTCTTGACCATCGATTCGTCAAAAACCTGCTTCCCTTCTTGGAACAGTGTGAGTAAGGAGTCGGCGATCGAGGTTAGAGAGGCCATGGTAGGCAGAGTCTGTCTCGTTCGGCAAACTCCGAATCTCCGTATTAAGCGGGAAACGTAAGTCGCCACGGTTGCTTCTCGGTCTGGCGGCGAAAGTCCTTTCTGTCTGAGGGAAGACCGGACAATTTCCAGGCAACTAATTGTAGGCCCTTGATGTCTGGGTGAGCCAGCGCCCCCTGTCTCTGGGACAACAGATGTGGTGTGTCCGGCAGGATTGCTGGCGTGTCCGCGAGGAGCTGGAGAATTTTTCCCAAACCAGGGTCAGCGGTCCACTATGGTGGATCTGCCCCCGGAATGGCGAATCTCCCTCAGTACCTGGCTGATCTTGCCAAGAGGGGGAAGATGTAAGCCTCCAGTCCGTCTCACGACAGGGACCTGGCGCTATGTGGAAGGCCTGCGGGTGGGACCGCCTGGAACAAAAGATGGGCAGCCCATTGTTGCCCTGTGTCGCAAACAGGTCTATCAGGGGTCTGCCGAACACGTGGAAAAACCTACCGCATGTTCGTTGTGAAAGGGTCCACTCGTCGGGGTCGAGCTGTCCCCTGGGCAGAGCATCGGCCATCACATTCTCCTTTCTGGCTATATGAGAGGCCCGTAGGGCCATGCCAGATTCTGCAGCTGTGGTGAGGGTCTCCCATGCCAGACGGCACAATCTCTCTGACCTGGTGCCATCCTGTCTGTTGATGTAGCTATGCCACCACCGTCGTGTTGTCTGAGAGGATGGTGGTCAAAGTGCCCCGTACTTGGGCGTGGAAGGACTCCAAAGAGCCCCCCCCCCCCATCCTGAGAGCGAGGTGAAAGTACATGAAACCTGATATGGTTATCTTTTGCGGATAGTGTGTTGGAGCAGATCCTTTGCCCTGCTGACGCCACTGTGGTGCAGGAAAGCGGTTTCTCTGTATCTGCTGCTAAAGAAGTCAAGGACAGTGGCCTGTATGGTGACCTTGTTAGCGCCCGCAGTACCGCAGCACTCGCAGTACTGCTAGTAGTACCACAGTACCGCTGATGACCCCTTCAGTTATCAACCAGTTGCAATCAGAAAAGCTCTGAAGAAAAGGAATGCCCTGATGATGTAGACCTTAGCTGTACACTGCAGGGAGGTTTAATGGAGGTTCTTTCCATGATAAATAATATTAATAATAATATTGAGGATTGATAAAGCGCAGACCTATCCACCGATAACGATGCCAGAGGAGCCTAACAATATTACCCTGGTCAACGATAACCTGTCAAACATAGAGACAAATCCCTCCTGGATGGAAAGACGCAATGGAGATAAAGTGCCTTGCCCAAGGACACAACGGAATGATCTGGCCAGGACTCAAACCTGCAAGCCTTGGATCACCAGTCCACTGCCTTCACCACTTGACCACAGTGCTCTCAAAAAATGAGTACTGAATGGGTAGTTTGCTTCATCAGAATCTTAGTCAAGGCTACAACTGCTATATGTGACTCCTACAACTATATATATGTATTTATGTATGTATTTTAGATCATCCTGCAAGTAGGAACTCATGAAGAAGCCTCATTGGCTTATCAAAGCCGCAAGCTGACCGAAGTCAGTCTCTTACATTCATATTTATCGTCCATGATTATGAATTGTCAACAACTCTGTAACTGGACGACATACATTAATCTTGGAGTGACTTGAACCGGGGACCTTATGATTGAAAGGCACCGGCTAACTGAGCTATAGATCTACTCATCAGAAACAAACTCCCAACAGGGACCGTGAAGATGGTGAGAGGGTGGGTTTGTAGAAATTCCACCTCATTAATCCCTGGCTGCTTAACGGAGCCCGGGGAGTTACTCAGCAAACACAAAAGCGTTATTAAACGTTTCGTCTTTTGTCATGATAACGTTATTTGTGGTGTAAGAAATATGTCACCGAAAACGTTTTCAGGCTATTATTTCAAAACAATTTTCGTTAAGACATTAATATAACATTAATATAACATTAATATCTCATAGAAACGTTATGTCGACGTTTGTACAACACCACATTTAACGTAATAAACACGTATTAAATGTTATGATAACGTACCCGTTACTTCTCAAATCTCTTCATGTCGAGATGTGTCAATTTCGTAGTTCAGTTTCCAACTTCCTATTGAAACCACCTAGCGCATAGTCACGACTAGGCCATCAGGTGCTACGAAATGCAACTCTGCTTAAAATGTCGGAACATCAAACATTATTCATGAAGCGCATACTGTATGTTCGGAGCGTGTTAGCGCTTGTAACTTTGCTGGGGTTCTATCCTACCCCTTTTTCAACTTACTAACGCGTTTGTCTTGGTAATTCACCAAAGAAAGAGAGAAGCTTATTCCATGGGATGGATCGCTCACATAGTCGACAGCTCGTTGCAGCACAAGTTGAGCTCACACGTTGCAAGCCAGGTGACTGCTTGGCCCCCTTCCTCTCTTACAGCGTTGCACATTTTCCTGGCAGTTTGCCAAGGTTCTAAGAAGTTTTTGTTTTCCTGGCAGTTTGCCAGGTTTGCCAGGTGACTGCTTGGCCCCCTCCTCTCTTAACAAATGTACAGCGTTGCACATTTTTCTGGCAGTTTGCCAAGGTTCTAAGAAGTTTTCGTTTTCCTGGCAGTTTGGCAGGTTCGAGAAAGTTCTCTTCCTGGCAGTTTGCTAGGGCTAAGACGTTTAAGTAAAAAGAATACGTCTTGATAACCGATTTGAAACCATTCAGTCTTGCGCATTTTAACATGTTCTGGAAGTGAGTTCCACAAGTAAGTGTTTTAAACAAAAGTAAGGTTTTAATCCTAGACATATGAGCAACACCTGTGATGAATTATAATTAGAGAGGAGTATAATTAGCGAGGAGAATATGACCCATGAATGCCCAGGAAATCTATGTCATGTCCTGGTTTCTGCTGGTACTTGTTGAACACACATTTGGGATGTGTAGCGATTAATGGTGAAGCGATTGTGGTGTTTTTCTGCAATTGACGCGAACCTGTCGTTTGGAAACACGAGCTGGGGAATGAAGACATCTCCCGTTGTGGTTGTGGTTCCGGTTCCTCGGGCCCTAGGAGTCTCCGGAAGATCGTCGCAGCTCAAGCTGCTAGTTCTGGGGGGCAACACACCCCCCCCCCCGACTTAGGAGACTCTTCCTCCTCTGGGAAGCGGGAGTAACCGTCCTCTGTAACCCCGAAATCTAGGGGGTTGACCTCGTCTATGCCGGACAGGTTGGCCGACGCTCTGCAAACCAGAACGTCCTCACCGGGGAACAAATCAGGTTCAATTCTTTGGTCTGGGATT
This sequence comes from Apostichopus californicus, assembly GCA_020650975.1. Lineage (NCBI taxonomy): Eukaryota > Metazoa > Echinodermata > Holothuroidea > Aspidochirotida > Stichopodidae > Apostichopus > Apostichopus californicus. The sequence goes on from JAIPMN010007117.1 coordinate 15,136, forward strand.
GATCGTGGTATCGCGGCCGGGTTGGCCGTGGGTTGCGATCGCTCCTCGGCACCGATGTCTCTCGGGCCAGCTCTCTTTTCGGATTGGGCGCTTGCCCCTGCTACTCCGTTCTGGGGGCCCAGTAGTTGTTACTCTCGTCGGCTCCCGGCCTCGGGACCGGCCGCGGCTCCGGTTAGGAGGTCTGCGGACCGGGATTCTGCCCCTGCTACCCCGTTCTGGGGGCCCGACAGTTGTTATTCTCGTCGGCTCCCGGCTTCGGGACCGATTTTGGATCCATTTTGGGAATTCGGAGCCCATCTCTGGGGACCCAGAATTCGATTGCGGCTCCGGTTCCCGGCTTCGGGACTGTTCTCGGATCCGGAGTGGAACCTCGGTTCCGGACTCCCTCTCGGGTCTCGCCGGACCCGGGCTCCCGGAGCCCATCTCTTTCTCCTCTCCACTCTCCTCTTTCTCGGATCCGGAGTGGAACCTCGGTTCCGGGCTCCCTCTTGGGTCTCGCGGGACCCGGAGCCCATCTCTGTGTGCGTACCACGTCGGGTACCACTCTCCTCGACCCGGGCATTCTGTCCGTTCCGGTCGGAATTTCTAATGGGCTTTTATTGGCCTTGAGCCTTGCCCTTGCCTTCCCCCTTGGTCATGTAATCCGAACAAACGGCATCGGGACCTTGGGGGGAGCAATTTCTCTTTCTCCTCTCTCTCTCTACTCTCCTCTTTCTCGGATCCGGAGTGAAACCTCGGTTCCGGACTCCCCTCGGGTCTCGCCGGACCTGGGCTCCCATAGCCCATCTCTGTGTGCGTACCACGTCGGGTACCACTCTCCCTGACCTGGACATTCTGTCCGTTCCGGTCGGAATTTCTAATGGGCTTTTTATTGGCCTTGAGCCTTGCCCTTGCCTTCCCCCTTGGTCATATAATCCGGACGGCGCCGGGACCTTGGGGGAGCAAAATCTCTTTCTCCTCTCTCCGCCTCTCTCTCTCTCTCTCTCTCTCTCTCTGTCTCTCCTCCGGCCCTCTCTTGGCCACTCTCCACTCCATCTTCCACCAACTCTCTCGCTTCTTCCTCACCTCCAGTCTCTCCTGCAATTTCCTCCCCTCTCGGAGAACCGTTGGGGGTACGGGATGAGGTCCAGTTTGTCCCGGAGCTTGGAATGCTGGCTAGCCAGCCATGTGTCAAATTCTTGCCAAAGTGCTGGCGTAAACAAGATTTAGACCAACAAGGGTCTCTGGGCTACAGGTCCTGCCTCTGGGGCAAGGATCCTGGCCATCCCCCGCCCGATCCGGGCAGAACATCGAACAATTGACACATTTCAAGTGGCTCCGAGTACATGACTGAAAAACTCACGTTAGGAAAGACAAGAAAAAGTAGTCTATCGTAAGAACGTAAACTAACCATGGAAATGGAAGCAGGGTGGGGATGTAAACTAACAGAGAGTAGAGATACGTGACAAAAATATAGCGCCCCGCTAGGGGCTCGCGGCTTACAAAGTACGCTACAAAAGTGAAAACCCAACACTTAGATAAGCGACCAAGTAATGAAAGTACTTGAAAACGATCCAACATCTTATAAGAAGTATAACAGATAAGAACATGTAAACAAAAGGCGAGATACCGCCCATCTGCGCTAATGCGGAACCACTACAAAATACGCTACAAAAGTGAAAACCCAACACTTAGAAAGCGAACAAGTAACAAAAGTACATGAAAACAATCATAACATCTTAGAAGAAGTATAACAGATAAAAACATGTACACAAAGATGAGAAACCGCCTATCCGCGATAGTGTGAAAAAGGCGGAACGAACGAAGTAGTTTCGCGGAACTACTACCTGAGAAAATAACGTGACGCTAATAAAAAACGAACACATGGGCGTGAGTTGCACACTAAAAACAGCCCCCAAACTCCCTTCCCTATAAGAAAAGGATACTTATCAGGCTGTAATAGGCTGTTGAAATGCTTAGAAATCCTAAAGGATGTCTTCTAGGTAATAATCCAATGTAATCTGGGCAGTTTTCGAAAGATTTGAATCCACTACGAAAACGCATGAGTAAACACTTTGGATGGTAGAATGAGAAGGAAGGGCATCGACCGGAGTAGCCGGTCGATGAGGGTGCACAGTGTTAAAAGATTACCAGGGCATACTAGACACGGTAGAATGAGGTGCTACTGTTGTGAGGAGACAGGTAAGCGAGGAACGAAGTAAATACAAAGTTGTTGTTCAAATCCACGTACCCTAACCTTAACAATACCCCATACAATAGAATTCTTACGAGGACGTGGTGATTCTTTAGAAATCACAACCATGAACCTGAAATTCTTTTGTTCAAGTCCTCGGTCAGAATACAAAACACACACACACACGCACGCACATACACACGCACACACGCACACACACACAAGCCATAAGGCAAAACATACTTGCCTGCCAATGGCAAAGAACCCAAAATCTTTTTGTAATATAAGCAGAAGTTTCAAATGAGAATTTTTCATCACTTTCACAGACTAATCTTCAAACTTCGAGGATATTCAAGAACCAAGAAAGAGGTTTTATGTTTTCCCTACTTTTCCCCAACCAACCTGCTTTCCAGACTGCTTGAAAACCATCAGTAATTCAATGGCACCAGGCTACTGTACCACATATATGCATGTGGGGAAAGAGCTACACATTTTACAATGTAGATTTGATGGTGATCTCATTTCAAAGATGCTTTTTTGGCTAGCAAGAAAACTAACCTCGTACATTGCAAATAGCAGGAAACGCATTATAGTTACTGATTTGTGATGCCAAGTGACACATGTTTACTCTTTACTTTCCTTTTACAATCTGTTTACTTACATAATTAAATTAAATGTTTCATTCATGAGACTTCATCAAATTTTCAAACTTATACATTGTGGTTAAACATGTATGCTATAAGAATGCGCTCGGTTTTCCCAACTTGTGTAAGAGATTGTTCAATGGGAACGGGTACCAGGGAACCGTCCAAAAAGTTATTCCCTGGTCCAAGCCTTTACTACCTGGTCCCGAAATACGTGGAAACCACTGACATTGTTCTCCATTTTCAGTTTCACTTTAATTTGCATTAATGAAAGGGAGGATAAAAATGTGTATTCTTCCGTAATTTTATCATTTGGTGATATTACCTTTTATCTTGATTTGTTTAAGTGTAAAATTTTGTGAAAACTTTGCACTGTATAGCCTTATCAAGGTCTCTGCATTGCATACTTGCATAATTTCAATGCAACAAAATTGACCTTTGTACTCTTGCACAGCTCATAAAGTTGACCACCCAGAATCAATTTTCTTGGACCGGTCCCACAAAAGTTGAACAGAATGTTTCTATAATCAAAAAATGTGATTGGTCCATCATCACACATCGGACATCACTATTTAACAATATTGGGTTGATTGATGTAGTTTTAAGGACTTTCCAACTAATCTATAAATAGGCGTGACCTCCTGGAACTCTAGCATTAGTGCACAGCAATGAAAGAACATTTTGGATAGGACTAGTACAAGTATGATATTGCCGGTGTCGTATAAGTGCCGAAAGTTTCTTCTTAGAAAGTCATTTTTCGCAAAATATAAATATATATATATAATTGTCTCCCATTGCTTAATTTTATCAATTTATGCAAATATACCCCAACGAATGCTTCAAGAGAATCTTCAATCACGCAAACCACATTGTCACAAGAAACTTTTTCAATGGGGCATTGCACTGTTTGGCTCGAATGGCCGTACACACTTGGAAGTTACAAAACTTTTTCATAGGCCAATCAAAACCATCATTGGGGGAAAACATTGCATGTGTTGATTAAAAAGTAATTTTAACATGTAAGTAGTAAATATAAATATGCAGTCTTGCCATATAAATTAGTTCATGGGTTGTTTACAGTTTTACCATATAAGTGACTGACGGCCTGCATAGCCTATATAGCCTTTAGGCTTGTGTATGATATTATTGTATAGGTTGATTGCATAATAAACAGGTACCCGGGGGACCTACCAAAATAGGCAATTGGGTACCAGGGAGTACATTTTTTGACTGTTCCCATCATTGCTTCCTCTAAGAAATTTCCCATTGAGTCAAAATGGCTAATATCTGAATATTTGACTCACCCCGTCCTGGGGGAGGGGTCTATGGGGAGGGGTAAAATTCCGGGAAAATTACTTTATTGAACCAAAAACACAATCGATCAATGTTTTCGTGACTTTTCACGATGTTACAATTTGCCGACAGTATTAGTACCAGGGGCGTAGCCAGGATTTTCAAAGTTCTAGGCACAACTATCTGAGCGGAGCGCCACCATCGGTTGGCGCGGAGCGTACAAGAAAATTTTTGGTTTTACAAACCCCCCAGATGGCCGGAAACGGCCCTTCCAGAGTGTTCATTTTGGTTCCCTGGCCTCTTGGTAACTTGAGACACCTCAATCAATATTACTTTTAAACCAAAAAAACAAACAAGTTAAAAAAGTACTTAATTCAATACTACATAATGTATTTAAAATTAGCAAGGTACATGTACAGAGTAAGCCAGTAACAACAGGCAACAAAGTGCTGCAGCTCTATAAAGTCTGTTAATCAACGATAGGCTTATTCGACTGTGGAATGTTTCTCTACTGAAATATTATCTGCGTAAACGGGTTCTTAACTAGATGTTAAGAAACTGACAAGATCGGATCCTAGTCTTTTTCGGCAGAAAGAGTGTTGATTAAATCGGCACGTGATAGAAATGACAGCCTAGATGACAGAAGAATAGGTCACCTAATTTAGCCATATTCTTGCTACGTTCATTTTAATAGTTTTTCCTGTCTAGACTCTAAAACTCGTCCAGCAAGCTTATGGATTTGAGTTATGGGTGTATTAAAAAAAAAAGAAAACGTGGCCAAAAAAGTGTAGGCCCGGGCCTACAGTGCTACATACTGGCTACGCCCCTGTGTACTAAACATCGGCCAATCCAATGTCTGATTTTAAATTGAGGCATGGAACCCTGATCTTCATTTAAATGATGATTGCTAAATAATAACAAATTAGTTCGTTGCATATTACGCTTTATTTTTACAAGCTAAATTTGGCTCAAATATAGTGCACCACTTGCAATGCAGGGTAGGAATTTAGATTTGGCTCTGGGGGGCTATTTTGGAAAATGAAAAGTTAAAATCGCCCCCCTTAATGTATTTACGAGGGCTTTTTTAAGGTTTAAGGGGGCGCTTTTCCAAAGTTCAATATGCTGTTTACGGAAAAGGTTGTAAGCATTCATCAGGACCAAGTAAGCACAATTACCCTCTTCCTAGTTAGCTGCGACCATATAGCAAATTCATTGAAAGTTTAATTGCCAAAATTTGCGATCATTTAGCAAATAATGTCAATCCACCGAAAATATGATGAAAAACCAATATCCCATCAACTGAAATAGAAAACACAGGTTTACTTCTACTGAAGGTGCCCTTTCCTTTAATCATGTATTTTTTCGTGTGTGGATAAAATCACCCACCACCAAATACGAAACCATTATACCGCTGAAAAGTAATCGAAGTTAAAACCTTCAATCCATCGCCACAGCAACGGTGTACGTAAAATACAACATTCCCTCTCTAAGACATAGCACATACCTT
>JAIPMN010007118.1:0-11549 GCA_020650975.1 Apostichopus californicus
CAAATGACCAGATATATACAGGAGCACTTATAGACTAACAATATAATAACAACCAGTTATAAACAGAAACACTTGCAGACTTATGAAATAATTTTACAACTTAATTCTCTGATTTTGAAGTGATCACCACCTAGTGCTATATGGCAGGGCTTTAAAGGCATTGAAGACTCGCCCCAAACCGCGTGCCGCGTTCTGAAAAAGTTAACTTTCCGTTGCTTGCAAGTGAAGTCTTCTGCTTGTTGCTACAAAATGCAGACAGTAATGAAACGTGATACCTTGTTATCTTTAGCTGGACCTGAGATGTCCATCGCTGTATCGTTTGTACACTGTGCTGTGGGTATTGACCGAGCTGTATGTACTGACTGTACACTAGTGTCTAAATACCGAAGGTAGCAAGCTGTGTGCAGTGTGCGTATTTTCTGGGATCGATGGTGGTGTCTGACACCTCTGTTACACCTCATTCGAAACTAGGTCAGATTACCGGCATTAGACATTTCTTTTTGCACGAGTCTTCACACCCTTTAAATCAGTGAAACACATATGTATCTCTAATAACCAGGACAAAGGTGAGATGGGAGAATGTAAATGATGCAAATATGCAGCACTCGAATTATCTATATATATACTGTATACTTCAGTAGTGCAGTAGTAACTGTGAAGGTATTAGTATACTGTATGATGCTGGTAGTACTATCAGATTATTATGTAAGTACCTATAGAATATCAATGAAGGATGTGGTATACAAACCTACATGTACAGGTTTGACACAAAATGAATTTTGCAACTTTACACACGTAACAGGTTAAAGATAATTAAACTCTTTAGTTCCAATGACTATATACCATCCCTTATTAAAATGAACACTTTGTATGTTCTATCTATCTTTCTTTCGTTTTTCTTACGACCTGGCTCTGTAGGCTGTACGTTTCATTAATTTTTCAAGATGATACCAGATTTTCCAGAGACATTTGGGAGAGTTCAATCACCCTTAATCTTTTCCTTATTTAAAATGATGACAGTTCGGTTAGCTTCTTCTCCAAAGTGATTGAGTTTCCAAGATGTAATTATGATTCATATTTCTTGTGACACTGAAATGCAGCAAACTATTCATAATTATCTAGTGCACACTCAATTATTTATGTGATAGGAGATTTATATTATAGCCTTAAGCTTCAAAAATCCATGCAGCAATAAGCAAATTTCTTTGTTTGGGAATGGCTAGTTTGGCGGGAGGGGGCTGGTGTAAGCACAAAGTCAAATTTGCATACATGTATAGTGGTAAGCCTAGAGTCATGTTAATCATATTTTGTTTAAAATTCCAAATATGCAATAAATGGAGAGGATGGAGGGAGGACATTTGGCTGATAGAATTTCAACTCCTCCTCCCTACCATGTCATCTCTGGTTTACTGTGAAAGCTATATATCTACTGCATCTCTCCATCCTCTTAGAATCAGAGGTAGCTCCCATCCTCTCATCTCCTCCCCAACTATGTTATCTCTGCTTTACTGTAGATAAGCTATATATGTACTGCATCTCTCCGTCCTCTTAGAATCAGAGGTAGCTCCCATCCTCTCATCTCCTCCCCAACCATGTTATCTCTGCTTTACTGTATTAGTAAGCTATATATCTACTGCATCTCTCCGTCCTCTTAGAATCAGAGGTAGTTTCCATCCTCTCATCTCCTCCCTATAGATTAGCTCACTATTGAGATGAGATGAAGATGTTCATTAGTTGAGGCTGCATGTTTCTGTCAGACTGGATCCTAACATCTTATCTCTGGCCAAACTCAATCAGCTTTATATTAAACAGATATCTAGTAATAAGAAATCAGTCCTCCTGTTAAATCTGGCGATATCGACATTCTTGACTGACAGAGAGATGGGAAGCCATTATTTCAACGTTTTAAATTTTCTAACGAGATTAAAGGCTCTGGTGTACTGCGATACAATTAGATGGACAACACTACATATAAAACACTGTCACCCTTTAGTCTTGTAGTGTGTTACATATGGGTGATCTTGTCATAGAAGTTAGTGCACATTAACCATTGATCTGTATACACAAAGTGGCTCCACTCGTTGACTCTGCAAACTGGCTAGCTGTAGAAATGACTCAAACCGAAAAATAAATTTTGCCATATTTGTCATCCCTTTGCCTTCATGACAGATGCCAAAAAAATTGAACACAGAAAACCCTAACAATAACTGTCTTCCTTGAAACATGTTAACAGAAACTGATTTAAAAAAATAAAATAAAAAAAATCTCTTGCTCTGTAGAAAAGATGAATGAACTTAAATCACAGATTTGTAGTTAATTTTGAAAATAAATATGTAACAATTCCCAATAGGTCTTTTCATAAATTTCCATGGTAATGTTCAAAAAGACAGACACTGTAAAATCATGTTTCTAAACAAACATGAATGTGCCATGTGCTTGCTGTATAAACAGAATAACTGTACAATCCACTGGGAATTTTGGATCCCATCTGGAAAACATTGTACCTGGGTCATAACTGGTCATAAATTCTAACAAAAGAAAATCCAACAATAGACTAACAAATATGTCTCTTGCAAATATTCCAGACTGTTTGTTCCATTTTTTTTTCTCAGACTTGATTCTTCAGCAATGCTGTGTTAAAGCTTTTTGAACATTCGTGAGTTCGATGGTCCAAAATAGAGTGCTAAATGAAATCCCATACTTTTAATGTTTGTGTTATCAGAGTGCCACGGGCTATCTGCAATTTTTTTAGTTGTAGAGGAAATACAACTTAAAAGAAGAACTAACTCTGGTTTTAAAGGGATATGTATATTAAATTACAAACTTTACTCTAAGAGTCTGCCATCTGGTTGGGTTTTTAACTGCTATAACATTGTATATATGAACTGCACTGTTCACCTAAATCCAATTCTCTTGCAAGCTTCATGTACAGCAGTACAGGTGGTATGAAATTAGCTGGTATGTAAGTAACTTTTAATCTCTAGATATATTCAAAGTCAGCTTTATATTTTACCTGCAAAGTAGGCTAGGTTTGTTGGTTAGGAAATGTTCACTGCACAAGAACCACAGGCCTTTATAGGCTGAGTACATACAAACCATTTAACTAATGTAGACGGCTAATTGTTTATCAATTGAGATATTCAATGCAACGAAAGGACAACTACCTGCTTTAAAAGATCTAAATGTTTGCTTCAAATTGCTTGTCTTTTAATAAACATAGTTGACATTGATTTTAATCACATATAATTTGAAAGTAAGATCTGTCAGGGACAGCTGTCAGCACTTGTCAATCAAATTACTATAAATGTAGGCTAGATAAACATTAATGACGTATATAACATATTATATACTACATAGAACACATTACCATGCATGTCACCATGTACATGTTAAGTAACTCTTAATGGAGACCTCAATCAGGACTGATCCATAAGTTTGTTGAGGATAACAAAAATGTTAGAATTCATCTTATATTCCTCTTTCAATGTCCTTTACATTGAACGATTGTTCCAAACTTTATACTTTCTAAGATCCTAAGAGATATAAAATTTGTGTTTATTTTTTTTAAATGTTTTTTTTTAAGTATTTATTTTTATTATTTTTATTTTAATTGTTGTTGTCAAAATTTTATTTTTTGTCTAAGTTTTCTAAGTTTTAATTTAAGTTAATTTTTATTGTTTCTGTCTAAATTAATCATTAAAGATATGGGTGTAACTCCTTTCTATAACAATCTGAGAGTTTCTCATCAAGAGAAAGCCTTTGGTGAAAATGGTAGAACCCTGAACAAACATAATGACAGTTACCATGTACAGCAAATCAGTAAGAGTAAAGAGCAGGTCTTGTTTGACATGGTGCAACCTTACCACCTGGTGTAAATCTTTAAATAAATAACTTTATGTGAAATGTTATTTTGTCATCCCTTGATAAGGTTGTTTCATAGATCCCAGCTACAAATGCTCAAGTGAAAACATGCATGAGCTTTTATTCTGCAAATCTTTAGACAGGCAAGCTAATGATAACTACGTAGTTGATTCATAGTTTCCAACTACATAAAGCGTAATTTAAAAATGTGAGACAAACAAGAGAGTTGTCTATATGGTCAGTATTTTGATTGATAAATCTCTCAACTTCTAAAACTATGGAATTTTATCCTATATTATTCTTGACAATTTATATGAAAAGGATATTGAGAATAACAAATCAGTGACCCAGAAAAAGAATGTTATATGGCCAATTCTTCTCTCTAATCCTTTGCATTAATACTCTAGATAAATGGCCATGGACGTTTGCAGAAAAGAAAATCCAAAGGGGGGGGGGGGAGGAGTTAACTTTGAGTTTTGGATAACCAGTTAACCTTCCAAAGAATTAACTAACTTTGAATAAGTTATAGAATTAACCATTTAACTCTTACTTTTGACAAAATAGCAGTTTTTGCTTCTTATTGTTTACTACTATGATTTTATAGGCAAGTGCCAATCCCCACCCTATCCCACCTCCCCCCCACCCCTGCCCACAACCAAGTCATGTTAAATATATATGTACCAGTCTGATACTTGCTTGTGTTTGTATAATTTACACTGACCTAGAAATTAGAATTTAACTAATATGGATCAAATTTTGAAAATATCCAGGTTGGCAATTGTTTTTTTTTATTGCATTTATAATACATGCAAGTGAATAAGCAAATAGAGCATCAGCTCTTACAAATTTTATGCTGACATTAAATTTCAAAGAATTGTTAATTATCAACTTTATATGCACTTATACACTGACAGCTAGCTGATGACGATATTAAAGGTAGTCAGTATAGGCCCGAAATTATAACACGCTATAATTGTCAGAAGTTTTCAAAAAGTACCTTCCTGGAGGTCTTTACTCTCCAAATTGTTCTCAGACATTTTTAAGGAATACACAAGATGACTGAATGGTCCAGTGAGGAAAATTTCCTCGAAGGTTGTAATATAAACAGTTTAAGAATTTTGACCAAAGGTGACCATATTTGTATATCTAGCATATTTAGGGCCAATACAGCACACCTTTAATTTATATGGATAATGGAAGATAATCTTGATTATTTCAAATAAGAACTCTATATGCTTTGTTTACCGTGGATGTGAAGAGAAGGGAAGTAAAAGGAAATTTGTTAAATCAAAATTCAACTTAGCGCTAGGAATTCTATCCTTATCATCTAATTCATGCCAAGCTGACTTTTGCTGTGAACGCCACCCTATAAAACTAGTCTTAGCTTTACTGTTTATTAATCTTGGCTGGATGAGGCTAACACCTGTGACCTGTGGACTAGATCTATCAGCAAGAATCCTGCCAATTCAGGAGGAACCAAGGAAGTTAACCTCCCTGACAGAATTAGGCTAGATTACAGCTTTAGAGGTTCAGCTTAGATGTGGGTGAATGCACTCTGTATGGAGGTTGTGTTGTAGGTGTGTGAGATCTCATAAAGTAAGATCCAAGTAGTGCTGTGAATTGAGAACAGTGAACTCGCATAACAGGTACTTGTCAATTTATTGTTCCAGTGTTGCAATGGTTGGCTTGTTTTGTGATGCATTCAAACAATGTGGGAAACCCTTAACTGTTATGTCATGTTGTAGAATGCATACTGGATATATATGGCTGCACTTAAATCCTCGATCCAAAGGGCATTTAAGTCTTCTTCACAGCAATGATCCTCTCCAGTTGTAAGAAGGACTTAAACAGAAAAAAACAAACAGGAGGTTGGTTGGGTGTAGCCTGAGCCCTTAAAAAAAAGTGGAAGAGAGCGGGAGGGAGGCAGAGGGGGAGGCAGAGAGGGGTAGGCAGAGGGGGAGGTGGAGGGGAGGCAGAGGGGGGGGACTTTTCGTACTGTATATTACATTGCATGGGTCCATGTTTCCTGAGTGTTCCTAGATACAGCTATGTAATTGAATAGGATTCCTGCACCCTCAACCCTCTCCCTGCATGTCCACCCTTTAGTGATGCCAGTGTACATTTTGTAAGCATGACTGGGAAGATATGGGTGAGACCAGATGCCTTCTTTAGGATGTTAGTGTATCTAGATGTAAATACAAGGACCTCAAAGATCCATCATTATTTTTGCCCTGTTACATGAGCTACAGAAGATTGCTCACATTTCTTTAATATGACATTGTTATCTTTACTGAAACAATGGTGTTACCATCAAATCAATGTTTACCAATAATCTCACGGAAGAAAAGTAACCATGACTTAATTTTGCACTAATCCGAAAACTTGATTCCATAACCAAAGAGGGGGAAGAAGGGGCAAAAAAAAAAAAAATTGGAAAAGAAATTGCAGTGAAGGGTCTATTTATATGTAAAACCCTTCAGATGGTATGTGAGAGTTGGGAACGATCGAGGGAGTAATTTATTGGTATGAAGTCTAGAAAGAGCTCTACGACTCCTTTCGGTTCTCAGGTACCCAGCACCAACGTCTGAAAGCAATTTTACATCAGTGTACAAAACACATTAAAAGAAAGATAAAACTACATACAGATACTACACACAAGGAATATCATCATGGGTGTAAGGCACTATTCAAACATTACATTGCAAGTACTATATGGACAGGACTATGATGTTTGGTTAATCTAACATAAAATGCTGAGATCAACAAGGTTCTCTATAGGAAAACTGCAATGCATCTTTCTGCCTATGTACATACTACATAGCAACATTTTGCTTTATCAGTTACAATAATATTCTCTACACAATGATGGAAGAAAAACACTTCTAATCTTGGGACATCCATAACCCCCCCCCCAAGCTCCATCCCTCCCGGCCAACTCATGCATCACTACTATCAAGTCAGATAAAATGATTTATGATGGTTGTAAACTTTACTATATACTGACTATATTATATTCTAGAGAAACAGCTGAGTTCACAAAGCTTGCTTGTATCATTCAACCAACTCTATTTCACAAGTACATGTAAATGAAAGCCTTTCATTTTGCAAGGACAAGTTGTCAGACAGTGGCCAAGGCTGACAGAACAACAAGTCTACAAGATCAGAACACTGGGACAACAATAGTAACTGCATGAGTCATCATCTAACCCTATATTCCTCATGGACACTTGAGCTATTAAAATGCATTGCTGTACAAACATTCATTGGGTTTTATATTACAAGGCAATTACAGTATACTAATGAAAACATACTCTAAATTGTTGTTCCACTTTTACACTGTCATCGAGAAATGAGTTCACAATTAATTTGATATCTTTTGATTTGATAAAAAGATACTGCATCTTAGATACTAGGCAGTCTGTGTTGAATGTTAACAGGCATATTGCACATAGCATACACACATAGCATACACACATAGCATACACACATAGCATACAAACATACATACATACACCCTAACATATATATACATTCACCCATACATACCCCATACATACATCCTAACATATACCCATACATATATATACATACAAACATACAACCATGCATATATATATATGTACGTACATACATGCATACATGTGAAGGGGAGTCCAAGACAATGAATGTACTGTAGTACCTTCTACTACATACCCCCTGTACTAGGTTCTTTGTAACACACTTGATCAAAGGCTTTATTATGGGTGTTACTAAAACGAATGACAATTGCGTTACACATAACGAATGACAATATGTTGTACACACTAAAAAATTGCGTTGACTAAAACGAATGACAGTAATAACAGCACAGACATTTGCTTCAACCGGATATCACAGTTCAGATTTCGTGGGTATATTAAAGCCACGCAAACCGAGTAGGACGCGAAGTGCGTGGCTTACAGATCTAGTAAAATACGGACAAGATACAATATAGCACCTATAGTAAGCGAAATTGTAATTAATCTGATTTTAAAAAGTAAATTTAACGTCATTTTTCCGATATTAATCGTTAGAAACTAACAATACTATCATCTTGAAACGGCTTCAGTTATCTTTCTATATAAATCTACAGAGGTAAATGTCAAAAGCACAGCACTCAAGCGCATTCTCACACAAAAACTTTCCCTGTAGTTCTATCCGTATATTACACCAAAACCCTGCAACCACGTAACATGCGACTTTCCTCAAATCATTTTTGCGCAGAAAACCAATAACCGCAGTTACTCCACTCCGTTAATAATTCTATCTCTTCTCACCACTGTCCTTCGTTGTCCTTCGTTGTCCTTCGTTGTCCTTCGTTGTCCTTCGTTGTCCTTCGTTGTCCTTCGTTGTCCTTCGTTGTCCTTCGTTGTCATTCGTTGTCATTCGTTGTCATTCGCTGTCATTCGCTGTCATTCGCTGTCATTCGCTGTCATTCGCGAATGATAATTAACCCTGTACAAAGTCAATTGTCATTCGGTCATTCGCTGTCATTCGTTTTAGTTTGTCCCTTTATTATTTATTATTTATTTCACACAATTAAGATTTTAGCACAAGCTTTCAGTTACTTGCATTAACACACAGTAGATATACACACAGGGGTAATAAGTACTACTATGTAAATGTACTATTATCCTCCGTAAATTTGCAGAGCTAAAAACCTAGCTTACTTAGACCATGGAGGTCTGTTTTACCTCCATGCTTAGACCAATGTCACAGCCATTTTTTTTTACCGAGAGAAATCCTTCTGGGGAGCTGGAAGAGGCAGGGACTTTTGGATCAAATATATTTGTTTGTAATCATGAGTGTATCCCTATGTTGTAAACCCATCATTGTGTCATACCAGCCTACCCACAAGTTCATGAATAGGAAGTGATTACCATATCAATGTGATGGTAGGCAGATGTAGCTCAGTTAAACAAAGCAAAGTTCTTTAGACTTTGATCAATCAATAGAAATATTGCAAAACCCACAGAAAGGCCCAAAAGTAGAGAGTGGGAATATTTGATGTCTGATGACATTTATTTGTGAGATTTAGAGTTTACATCACGGACCAGTCGACCAAAAGTAAAATGAATATTACAATTCTGTACCAGACAGTCAGACAACCAAATGTGCCCTAATATGCACACAATACCAATATTGTTGTGATTGTTACCATGGACGCCTAAACTAAACATTGTTTGCTAGCTTGGGGATTCCACACTGAAAGCACAATATGAGCTCCCATTGACTTCACAGTCAGTGAGAGTACAGAGTGTTGCAGAATTGTCTATGCATGAGTTATTTATATTTATGATCAATCCACGGTACCAGTCTTTTTCAGGATTAGGTTCTTTAATTAATGCGTCAACCAATGTGTCTACCCTTTGATAGATTTACTGTTAGAGTCGTTTAAGTAGACAGATTTTCTTCAAATCAGGAAATATATATATATATATATATATAATGTCAGACTGTTGTGGCATATACTGTATGTATGGTGTAACAAAATTGCCTTCCAAGAAAATGTCAGGCCAGACTATAAAACTACTTGAGCAATGGTCCCTTGAGAAGTCATTGCCAAATGAAATATTTTTAACTACTTCACATGACGTTAACATACAAAGAGGCATGAAATGCCAACCTTAATTAAATCTGGAGTGAATGTCAACATGTATACTCTGAGAACTTTGCTATATGAGTTACATTATTAGAGTGTATTATGTATCACGTACCTCTGTACAGACATCCTTAATTGTGGGACGGTAATAACAAGATTTAGTGATATTCTATAGAGCTCCGGTAATTAATGTGACATATATATTAGTTGTAGTACTATATATACCTACACTGTCCGGGAAAACGTTTCATGTTCAAATCTGTGTAGCAGTTTGGCAGGCTTTGAAATTTGTCTCATAAAATAACATGGTTGCTGATGTGTACAAAAGCAACTATGTATACACCATAGCAATTTGCTTTGCAATACCGGAATAATTACTCTGTTTTACACAGTTGATAAATAACGACCAAATAAAGAGATACATCACCCTTAGAAGTCTAGATTGATCCAAATTTACTCAATACCCAGCTCAAATGAATATCCAGTTCTTATGTGTAATTTGAAGGTAAGTTGAGAGTCCTTTTACAGCCTATATATGTCAACTACAACACACTTTGGTCAATAATCATCGTTTCAACTACTTTATGAATGGTCAGCCAATAGAGACAGTGAATGAAGAAAAGGATCTTGGTGTTATTGTTCAAGCTCTCTCAAATTAAAGACACAAGTTGTTGCCTGTGTGAAAAGAGCCAACAGGATTTTGGGAATGATTTACAGAACTTTTGAAACAAAGGAACATGAATTAATGTTGCAACTTTATAAATCTCTTGTTCGTCCACACTTGGAATTTGCCATTCAAGCTTGGAACCCATATTTAAAAGGTGATATAGATTATCTTGAAAAAGTACAGAGAAGATTTACAAGGATGATACCTGTTTTGCGGCATTTGCCATACAATGAAAGACTTTCTGCTCTAAATCTCACTACATTATCCACCAGAAGACTAAGAGGAGATTTAATTATCCACCAGAAGACTAAGAGGAGATTTAATTGAAGCTTTTAAAATTATGAAAGGTTACGTAAAAGCTAGCCCTCAATTATGGTTTGAATTTAGCGACATCTCTTTTACAAGAGGCCATTCAATGAAACTGTGCGCAAAGTATTCAAAATTAAATGTACGCAGACATTTTTTTCCGATCAGGGTTGTATCTGAATGGAATGCCCTTCCACACTCTGCCATTGATGCTACCAGTATAAATCAGTTCAAGGGACTTTTGGACAGACATCTGCAATGTAGGGGAGTTACAAGAGCTGAGCTCTCTCTCCCTTCTTCATCCCACACTACATCTGTCTAGTGATGAGGCGTGGGATACAGATGAATACAGGTGAATAAGCAGGTGTTCCTCCAAGATCATCACATGGATAGAATTTCAAATGAGCTTCTGGTTGGCTTCCTAACCCTTGGGAGTTACTAGACTAAACTAAACATCCACAATATATCTTAACTTTGCTTTAAATTATGCTAATAAATTACACATAAACGGAGGGTATTGCTAACAATGTTAGAAATACCGACCATACTCTGGCTACTTACATCATACTTGCATTGATCATAAATGCTACCATGTCATATCAGGTATGACCTCATAGTAACGAGTCTCAGTGGCGCTACTGGTGTAACAAGAAATTTAGCCATAGGGGTTTGATGGGGGGGGGGAAGAGGTAGAGGAAGGGGGGGTAGAGGAAGGGGAGAGGTAGAGGAAGGGGGAGGACTTTTGCATATCAGGCTTAAACCAGCCTTAAACTAAATCTCTACATAGAAAAGAATAAATTATTGTAATAAATTTCTATTTACTTTAGACAAAAAAAATAAAGAAAATGAGGAAAGAAAGGCAAAATTAATAATTTACTTGCTTTATTTTTCGATGACTCCAACCAAAATATAACTTCCTTCTTGGAAAATATCATACATATTGCAGATTTTTTAAATACAGTCACTAATAACTAATGATATTTCTGTTTTCAGAGCAGACATACTTTCAAACTCTTATTAAAGTTAACCCCCTCACTGAAGCAATTTTTATGTATATTTAAATTGTACACAAAAGTATAACTAAAAATTATAAAG
>JAIPMN010007119.1:4091-34013 GCA_020650975.1 Apostichopus californicus
CCCCCCCCCCCCCCCGTGATGCTTTACTCTCTGCAAACAATCACGTTGAAAGGCTTGCATGTCTTTTAATAAACATCTTTTATTATCAGAAGACCAATCATATCTTGTGAATCGTTGAACAGTTTTAATGAGTGCGCGTGGAATCCATGATTAGCCGTCTATAAACCAAAATTTATAAATTGACAAAAGTGTCCGTAATCCACACAAAAACTAGGTTCATATAAAAGACATTTTTGGGCAAATCTAGGTGGCAAGTGCCTATTTTTCAAGATACAATGACAGGCTAACCTGGTTGTTTGCTTGCAACCCCCCAATAAAAAACGTGTGGCGAAAATTTTTGCCAAAACAGTAAAACAAAAACTGTTAACAGAATGTAGCATTTGCTAAGAAAGATTCATGATACAACAAAACCACAAATTTGACAGGAAAAAAAACCCCCAAAAACAAAAAAACTGTGAGATCTTGAACCGAATAGGCGATGTTAAGTGGAAGGTAACTGGTGTGGTTAGTCAGTAGATTCGTCCAAAACAAAGCGACTAGAATCTGCTATGAAACATCGCACGGTTAGTCACAAATCAGAAAAAGAGCTTTACGCTGACTTGAATGGGTGAACAGCTGATGATAGCAACAACGTGTAACCGGATTCGTCACTGGATTAGTGGCCGTGTAACACAACGAGAGGTCGCAACACAAAACAAGGTAAACAATGACCTCTAGGCTGACTCACTCAGTCTGAAGAACTAATGGCTTCAGTGGTGGGTTTAAGTACCCTCTTCGGGGTCGTGAGAGAGATGGCCCCCCTCAGACGATCCATTTATGCTCCGACTGGAGTTTAATCTCTGGCAGAATGAACACAGAGGAAGCTGGAATAAAAGAAGGAAAAGTTGTAAATTATTTTAGAGAAGAAAGAAGAGAAAGAATTCTAATTAGAGAACCTGATTGTTTTGCGTTTTTTTTGCCAAAATTATGAGACTAATTTTCCACTTTTCATCAGAACCAAACGGATCGAGGAATGTAATGCTGCACACAGATGCTTTTTTAAGGAATTTCATCTTCTTGACCAAACATTGTAACTAGAATGGTAGTGATGAATCTTGACACATTCTCTGCGACTCAAATACAAAGAAATGAATGAAACCTGGAAATATTGTGAATTTGTAACTTTTTCTAATATGGACCAAGCCCTGCATTTATTTTCACATGTACTTATCTATGCTGATAAGAATAATTAGCGACTGATAAATAATGAGTCATAATTAACCGGTTTATATAAAACAAAACACCTTGTGCCCACAAATTCAATATAATGTTCTATTTTTTCATTGGAAGAAAACCCTTTGAAGTTAGCACTTAATTTCATCATATCAGCCAGTTATTGGATGATAAAGGTAACAACAGATGCTTTTAGGAGCCATCTTCCTCCTTTATCAAACGGCCAAGATCGATATCTCTAGAATGTGATAATGGATGTAACAAGCAGAGTAGAATACTGCAAGTACCCCATCATAATGCCATTAAGAACGTCACTTTCTCATTTTCGTAATTTCTTCTTTTGTAGATCATTTTTACTTCCTGTGACTTTTGATTCAAATACAGAGGATTAAAGACACTGCTTCACAAGGCTGATTTCTTTTTTCATTTGCTGTAACTATTTTTTTTTATATGCAAGAGAACAAATATCATAAAAGTTTACCTCTTCCCAATCTCATCATTTAAAAACCGTCGTCATATTAGAAAGATTACACCTACCTTCCGAGAGATGATGGATTGGTTCAGGTAAATTCGAGAAGTAATCGTGTCTCATAGCTGCTTCCGCAGATATCCGCTTCCGTGGATTCATCTGAAAGTTACGAGAAAAATGAGTAAGCGGGAGCTTTCAGTAAAAAGTGCAAAAATTTCAAGTTTTCTTAAGGAACAGGTTCAACATTTTTCCCCGGGAGGTTACGATAAGGCCTTTTGAGAACATCCTTTTGAGGGATGGTTGAAGGATGAGAAGGGGGGTTAAAGGAGGTGATCGGGACCCTAGATGGCATTAAAAGAGGTCCCTGGAGTAACGTGAGGAAGACTCTGGGGGGCGCAAGGATAGATGCAGTCATCCTCTTTGGTTATGACAGAGTGTCATCCAAACTGTGAGTCACAAACACATTTTTATAAGCTTGGGTACCAACTCCCATTTACCTTTTCGGTTAAAACACTTATCTTAAAGCGGCTTATCGAGTCAACAATTCTTATCAACCTTCACCAGTTTTGTACACAAAATAAGATTGCATTTCATCAAGCTCAGGCAACCGGTCTATCTTACCCTCCCCTTCCCTCCTAATCTGATGAAGGTCAATTAATCAACTTGATTGGGACTCTGAATATTTTGTTGCCAGGCACTTTGTCTTTCTCTCGTCTTTATATAAATATTACTCTTTAATCTT
This sequence comes from Apostichopus californicus, assembly GCA_020650975.1. Classification (NCBI taxonomy): domain Eukaryota; kingdom Metazoa; phylum Echinodermata; class Holothuroidea; order Aspidochirotida; family Stichopodidae; genus Apostichopus; species Apostichopus californicus. Next base: position 6,515 of record JAIPMN010007119.1, read on the forward strand.
TATAATAAATGCAATGCATATTTAAACTTGTCACAGTCCTGTTTTCTGGGGGCTTGAATCAAGTACTGCTACTGGTAATTATCAAGTCATGTTTATTCATATATAGTCAGTACTCTGTTGGTTATTCATTTTCTGAACCTGACAAAAACTTTCTTATGTGAAAACAACTACCCAGCTTGAACTCACTATATCATTTTTTGAGTTTAAGTTCATAACAAATTTTGTCTGTTTTGTCATAATGAGATCATAATTAGAATAATATTGATATTTACCTTAATCTCCAAAATAAAAAAACTGGTACAAATAATAAGCAAAAAACTATGAATTGCTTGTACTCCTTTTGTATATAAAAGATGAACATTCCAGCATTTGGGAAAACAGTGGTTTTGGCAGGCAGTGGTTGATAACCACACTAAATACATTTAAAGGATCACATCAGTTGTTTTCAAGAAAGTTTTAGTCGAAATTGCTCTCGGCAGTCATAATGTTTTGTCTATAACCTTCTCAAACATCAGAACTAAAACAGATTATAAATAGGAATAGGGGATTGAATGAGAAAGAAATGTCCCTTACCTGCAGAAGCTGTGAAGCAAAGTTGCCCGCTTCCGGTACCTCGGATACTCTACACGGAGGAAAGGAAAAAAGAGTTATTCAACCAGAATGTTCTGGAATGCTGCCCTCTATACCAATTTTGCATTCTGTTAACTTACATAACAGTTCCTAATTCTATTGTCACATCCTCACATTACTTCTTTAATGCGATCAAATTAAAGTAATGTTTATTTATGCCTCTCTATGAATTAACATCGATTTAACATCTAGTTTCATCCTGTAACATGTTAAAACCCCTGTTTCTTTATACTTATTGAAAAAGGGAAGTTTCTTTCTACATTCTAACATGAATCAGTAAAGAAATAATGGATCAATGACTGAACATTTGAGAACATTTTGTTGACACAGCAATGACGTTTGAATGAGAAAGAAAAAAAAAAGAAAAAAAGAAATTAGAATCAATGATTTGCCAATCAAAATATCCATCACTAAGCTTGGATCCATTCTTTAATGGCATTTTCTCTACTAGAGGGTGCTATTAAGAAACATATACTGTCTGGCAATGTAGATTGCTTTGCTCCTATAAAAATCAAGTCTGTAAGGTAAAACGAGACTTACTTTGGAATGACATCGGATAATGGTCTACTACGGTGGGTTCTCGTTACGATCTCCTTGTATTCGCTAAGATTTGACACTCCGGGCCAATCTTTTTCTGTCGGTGTTCCCAGTAACTGTGTTAGAAACAGAGAGAAAAGAGGGGGGAAAAAAACAGACAAAATCAAATTAAATGTCATTCTTTCTTTGTTCATGTATTTATTTATTTCTCCTTAAAATAGCAAAATGAAAATCCTTAACAACCCGGCAAAATTTAATTAAAAAAGCAAAGGTGATATGCTGCATAATGTTTGAAGAGTTACACATTGTAGTAAAAACCTAAATGCAGGATGGGTTCACTGTTCAGAACACACATAAAGTATAATGAGTAATATCTTACACTTGTGTTGCTATAGCCACGGAGTACAGAGTACAAACATGTAATGTTCTATGTAAATACAATGGAATAATGAGCAATAACTGTGTTTTATGTTTAAAAAGAAAACTACGACAGTGTTATAAAGTTGACAATTATTATTATTATTATTTTTTTGTCATCGTCATCATTAACGAGGGTAAAAATCTATGCATGTGTTCGTAGGTCTTTCTGCCGTCGCCGCCGGGCAGAAAACCCCTGCTGTTTATCCATCCTTCTTATGCTCCCCCGCCCCCCTCCCCACCCAATTGCCAGAGGAAGTAAAGGTATGTTGTCCATTTTATTTTTGGTCATGAATGTGGGTTAATGTAGGGTTGAATTTAATTGTTACGCTTCATGTATTTGAAGATTTCGAGTGGTAGAATATAAACGAAGTGTTTTTTAATCATCTCACAGTGGGAAAAAATGACAGCTTGCCAAATTGGCAAAATCCATCTATGCCATGGTACATGAATATGCACAGTGAAATCTCAGACTAAACATACATTTTTTGTTGTAACCCAGGCACAGAGCAATGCCAATCCAATAAATTAGATGGGTTTTTTTCTAAATAAACTAAATTACCTCATTTGATCTTTATTAAAAACAGAACATTCTACATTAAATCTTCTTTCTCGCTGTCTTGTACTGTCAAATAAGCCCCCTTTTTATCTTCAGACTACCCAAAATTCCAATATTTTTAACGTTTAATTTTTCATAACAAGTGCAGAATATGTATGACAAAAAATGACTCCTGCTATAGAACATACCATGAAAATCTTTTGAAGTTGGTCCTTGTGATTCTTTACCCCTGGAAAGACTGGATGACCCCACAGCATCTCTAAAAAGATGCAACCAACACCCCTGAAAAATTAAGGAAAACAAAATTCTTTGTAAAATGTCTCTTGAAACCTTGAACTATATATTAAGACAGCTTCAATCACTATTAATTAAAACCTAAATTAATATTTGATAGAAACAAAATTGTTTGTTAAAACTACATCATTTCAAAGAAATTTTAACTATCAAATAACGTCGCGATATCAAAAGATCAAAACTCTGGCATATCCAACAGTCTGGTACCATGGACACCAGGCACAGGTTTGAGATGGGGAGTATGAAAAAATGGTTGTAAAGAACAGATATCTTTTTAATAAAGATTGTGTAAAAGTTTCGATCCTAGTAGGATCTGCTTTAGAGGCTGAAAGACAAGTAACAATAACAGAAGGGACAAATACACGCACAGGAAGTGCCATCTTTTTAAAGATGGTGGAATTCTCCTCTGTTATGACTGCTTGTTCTAATTATCTAATTTAATTGATTATTTAACTAATTAACTAATTTGAATAAAGAAGAAAAGCTTTAAAAGTACAAGAGCTGATGACAGAGCCCCATCTTGATCAATTTCAATATTTTTTTATTATTTTTATTTTATTTTTCAATTTCTTTATTCCAGTATAAATTACAAAATGTATAAATAGGACACATAATAATGATACACAAAATATGTAAAATGTACAATCATGAAAGCATGAACAAATAAGAAATAAGATGGAGGATTATAAGGTTGAAAGATTAAAAGGATTATAACAGAGATTCTAAGGACCCATTTTGAATATAAATGGCTGCTCTGTAGATAAATGAGTTCTTAAAAAGCATAATTCCAAACGTTGGCATATCACAGGGTCCTACATCATGAATAAAAATAGAATGTCAAAATATGAAAATATGAAAATATTCTTTACCATATATCAAGCTGCCATGAGTAGTCCTTTGACCCCAGCAGAACATCTGGTGGTCTGTACCAGAGGGTCACTACTTCATTTGAGTAAGTCTGACTTGGAACAGATTTGGCTCTGGCAAGACCTAAAGTAAATAAGGACATATCGAAAGGAACGGTCGTTACCCTTGAACTTTCTGCGAACGGATAAAATTACTCACAAAACGTGCAAAAAATATGCGGAGATTTGCAAAACCCTGGCCAGGTCAAACTGTGGTCCACTTTTATCATCTCACCAAATTTCAAGGATTGGAATTATTAGCTGGAATGATATTAGAGCCAGTGACCCTCAGGATTACAGGTCAGTCACATTGGCTCAAGATTTGAACGGGACTTGTCACCCCCCACCCAACCTCAACACCCCCAACCCCCAACCACCCCCCCCCCCCCCCCCCCCCCCCGACTCACTGGTCAGAATTCCATTCAAGGCCAGTAATTTCTTCATTCTTTAAAAACTTGTGTATATATTTCCCTGTCAATTTTTAATTTTTTACTGTCGATTTCCTTGGAAAATTCCAGGTTAAACCCATCTGAAATGTTTGTGCCGGATTGAAATAAAACAATGTTTACTGACGCAGAGCCTGAATTTGTGAACTGTCCATTCTGACTGGTGAAAACATGAATGTAACAAAAAAGATTGGGAAGTTCCGCTTCAAAATTATTTTCTAGATAGCTTTTAAATATATTAACTAAAACATATACAGGGATTAAAACATCCTCCGGGATATTCTTTCGATAGGAAGTACTCCTTGTTTTTACAATCTGTTTCCGTCTGAATGACTTCCCCAATTGTGATTGTAACCTGGTCTAATTGCTGATTACATGTACACATGAGGTACACCAATTAACCACAAACACAGTTAAAGGATCTACTAAAATGCAAGTGGGAAAGTCCAAGATGACATTTATATCCACCTGTGTAATATAACTACTATCAACATCCTCACATCCTCTTTCTGTTTTTAGACACTGTGTCCAAGAAAAACAAAACTGCAGTGGCTACAAAAATTCCCCGCTTCAATCCCTCCACACTCAGCATCCTACTTTTGACACATTGCCATATCCCTAAATCACAGAACCGATATAAACTTTGCCACAGAATAATATGAATATTTTTCTTTTTTTTAAATTTCCTAGACAAGACTTCCCGGTTGATAAAACTTACCAAAATCTGCGAGTTTTAATTCTCCCTGTTCGCTGATGAGAATATTTTGCGGTTTCAAATCTCTGTGAAGTACTTTCCTTTGATGACAATAGGCCAACCCTCTCAAAAGTTGAAAGAGGAACAACTGCACATTACAGGGATTCAGTCCACCCGGATTCTTTTCAAGGTAGGTGCTAAGATCCGTTTGCTGAAAGAGATTCGGAGAAACACAAAATTAATAAAAAAAAAAATGTAAAGGTAAATATTCGAAAAATTGACCGGACTCGTAATTTTGCCGACAAACTATATAAAATTTTATTCAAGTTCGCTTTCATTCCCCATCAATTTGTCATATTATACATTTTCAAAAAACAAAATACACGGAACCCTCTTTTTCTCAGTGTTAAGAATGTATTAAACCCCACTCAGAGTAGGTTCTGGAGCAACGAAATGCAGTGTTCTCCCCCCGACTTGATGGAAATTTCTGTTTTTCATGTTGAATTAATTATTAAATATGTTGTATTGCTTTAAATTGTGAAACAGGAAGGCAAAGAGGAAAAAAATCATCTTTGTCTCACCTCAACAATACAGGTTCTGATTTACATAATAATTACTGGTACACCTCAGTCCCCCCTCAATTGATTGTATTTACATTTTTTATAACGATAACGAGTTTCATACATCAATCATAGAGAGTTGTCACATAGAAAAGTCGTGCGTGGCGGCATGGACCACTTTGTGGAAAGCCAAAAATGACTGCCTCAGAGGAGGATGTTACAGCAGGAATAGAAAACGTGGGACAGAAGGAAGTAATTCCGCAGAAACACAGGAAGTTGGAATTGGTATTGGATTGTAAAGTCCCTCCAATAAAAATAAAACCAATACAGATAGAGGATAAGCCAACAGACATCCTTCAACTGTAATAAGTACTGGAATATTACACTTAAATGGGAACAGGAAGATCAGAAAATTTTACACGGGGACTTTTTTCCATTTTTTTTCAGTTGAAATATTGTATTACCAGTAAGCTGGCCCTTATAGACAAGCAGCCTAAAGGTTTCATGTTTTTGCCATTTTGTCAGAACGTAAAATTCATTGCTTAGGTTGATTTTTTTGATAGAAACGTTGCTACTGATATTAATATATTTTATTCATGAGCTGAATTAACATGGGTTTTAAACCAGTCTTTGACAGGCTGCATAAAAAGAGTGTGGATTGCATTTGCCCACCGCCTGTTCTGAGGGTAGGAGACTACCGCATAAAGATTCCAATCCACACAAAACTGTGCTTCATCCAACAATTTTGCAATACAAAAAAAATTCCAAACCCTGTCAAAAAGTGCTAAATTTGGGGGAGTACTTTGGAGGACATTTATCCAGATAAGAGACTGTTGCTCCTGTCTTTTCAGAATAAAATTTCAAATATGAAAAAAAAAAAATATGGCTCATTAAACATCTAGCAAGTAACCTCTTGTTGTTCATCACCTTCTAGCTTCTTAACTTCAAACATGACACTTCAGAGTCTATATTGCATTATTAATATATTTAACGTAAATAATTTAAATATATTATTTACCATATTAAATATATTATAGACTAACAAAAATAAAAATATTCCACATAAATAATAACCTCATTAAAAGTCTACTGAATTTTTCACTCAGTAAGTTAAATAACTTAAACAATACAAAAAATTAACAAAAACAATGAAACTAGAAGCTGAACAGAATTTTGAGGAAGGTTCAAGGACAAGGGTTTTGTCTTTCAAGAAGTTGGAAATGTTTACACTTTCTGGTGCAGGAAGCAATATGAAGGAAATGAGACCAACAACTCACGACTGCACGGGAACGCTTTTGTTTCACTAATGATTGAGTTTAATTAAAATGTTTGACCTTTCTGCCTCTCTCACTCCTGCCTGTTTCGGTGGTAAACGTTTGGATTCTCCAGGAATTAATTCAAAACTATGATGTAATCTGCCTTTGATTTAGATTAGTTTTATTTAACTTTCTTTTGTTTTAATAGGACTCTTCTGCAGAGGGTAAATACTGTCATGTCCGTTCTAATTTTAACTTTGATAATGATTATTCACCACTGCTTATTCAAACATCCTTATGGAGACACTGTTGTTCACAAAAAAACAAAACAAAAAAATTCATCTCTCCGGCTCCCCCCCGGGCTTTTTGTTTTCACAATCGCAGGAATATATTTCTCTGATTGGTGAAATGACTAATAATAATTACTATCGAATTTCTGGACCCTGGCACCCCACCCATTGATTGGGAAACAATTAAATTGTAATATGAAGCTACAAAACACTGTGATATTTGGTGGAAAACAAAACCATGCATAAATTATTGATTTAGGGTGGTACCAGCTTGACTTTCCTTCCTGTTTGTCTTAATGACACGTACCTTATTCACACCACCCCCTTGTCCTCTGCAACTGCACCTCACAGGGTCACTTCCTGTTCATGGTACCACCCACACAAAAACTGTTTCCTATTGTAACCGTAGACACGAGGGCATGCAATTTATTCCCTGATTATTTAAACGTGTTTAGCCGATGAGAATAACTTTTTTTATCTTCAAATTTTGGTAAAGTTTGTGCCAATAGCCCCATATTATAGTTCTACCACATGTATTCCAAGAGCCAGATTGATAATACGTTACACTGCTGGAGGAAAGGGATATTACCTATTCAGTTGCATAATTGTCAGAGATAAAAAAATATTTTGTCCTTCAAATCAAAAACTTAATTTATTTGGAAATATAAAATAGATGCAGTAGAAAGTTTTGACCTAAATCACTCTTTCTAAAATGGCCGAGTTTTGTTATTTCAAACGGCTTTCTATAAAGAAAGCCATCTTTTTGCAGAGAACAAACATTTTGCAATTGCTTTAAAACCATAAGGGAAGGAGATTTTCTACTTTTCTAATACAGGCAAAGTGTAAACTGGTCTCCTTCTACAGTTTGTTTTTACATTTTCAAAAGTGTCCTGGTTAGTAAAACTGGTGCTATCACAACCTTGAATATCCAACTCACGTGAATCCTATTGACAATGCTGTTTGTATCCTGTTCATATGGAAAACACATCTTAGTATTCCTTTTAACGCAAAACATTTAGTCACCGTCTAGTTCCGGTCGCAGGGTTCCCATGGCCGAGTTCAGTGAAAAACACACAGCACAGGTTTAACTTTACTCTCGTTCACACTTCCATGGCTCAATTCATTTGCATTCATCTTTTGACTTTTGACATTTTCATTTATCTTAAGTACAAAAAAAATTTTTTGCTAAAAGGACAAAATTAACAGTTCTGAATTCTCAGTGTGATTTTGGTAAAAGAATCTATTCCATTTTCGCACTGTAGAATCGGTTATACATGATACTTGATAAGGCTCTTCAAAATCCTCACATCAAGTATCATAAAGACTGTCTGTCCACCGCAATAGTTTTAATGTGTTCTTTCAGATTTCGTTTCCGTTTGGTTTCGCAGAAGATCTTGATAGAACCCAGCGAAACCGTCAGGCCCTCTAACTTATACATAAGTATCAGTTAATCACTAAACCTACTTGGACCCATAGGTACTTCCTGATCACTTCACAATTTCTCTGCCACTTTCGTCCTCAATTAACCAATTCTAAGGACAGCGTATCTTCCTACTACCCCTCAAACCATCCCCAACCTGACCCTCTCGTTAATTAGTGGTGGTACAATAAATGTCTTCAAATGCAAAATAAAAGAGCTACAGAGTGTACAATAAAAGCGATAAAGAGTTACAGGAGAAATAAGGCTATCAATGAATTTAAATTCTGTTGTAATGCCTTTAAAACTTACCACAAATTCAAAGACAAAGGTTAAATTTGACTTGGTGTGTATGATGTCGTGCAGACAGACGATGTTAGCGTGTTTTAGGTCCTTCAGCAGAGACGCTTCTCGTATTGCGGTAAACGGGGTTCCTTCATCCGTCTGTAGGCGGATTTCTTTTAGAGCGACCACGCCTCCGTTGACTCTGAGAGATGACAAAGAAAACACACTCTGCGGTTAATTTGGAATCGGGATTTTAGAATTGCAATGTATCGTATCGTTAGAATAAATTCAAAAGGAACACTCTGGGCGAAAACATATTCAGACGAGTTCCGAAGCTTCTTTTTCTTTGACATTTCACAAATGTTGATAATGAAAGAAGGTTAAAGCAGATAGAAAAATCTTATCAAGAGTCAAGTTGCAAGCTTTCGGAACAGTAGATTCTGAAGGGGTCAGAGGTCGTGCAGTGCAACTGAGTCACTAGTTGTTGCATGCTAGGTAGATCTCAGTGTGTAGGTACTGCAGACAGGTAATGGACGAATGAAGTAAATATAGAAATTATCTGTTGGCCCATCACTTCGTCCCCCGTTTCGCATTTGACGAATGTTCAAAAAACATATATCACGGTCCAAATCATTTCACTGATTTTGCAACTGAATTTTTGATCACAAATAATATCTTTTAAGTAAGCAGTCTCCTAGTTTTAAGTTACAGACAACAAATGATATTTTATTGCGGTTCTAACTTTAAAGGATGTAGAACAATTTTAAGGGCATATAGATGTTTCGAAAACATTTCGTCACTACGTTAAACAAAATAAAATAATATGCATATTCATCAGTATGCAAAACAAGAGATGACTTGATGAGAGAACATTTAGTAATTTCTTGAGGCGAACTACTAATTTTAAATACAACATGAAACAGACATGCACCATCTGTATTTATGTAGATCCTATCTTGGCCATTCATTGAACATGCTAGTGGTAAGCAATTGTCTTCTAGGAAGCAATATGTAGAACCTTTAAAAGTCTTTAATACATACAATGTAACACAACAGGGAAGTATTAAAATGTTTATCAAATATCCAAAAAATGATCACCAGTCAAGAATATCTAATTTCTACTTTCCTTGATAACCTAAAAAACAAATGGAAACTTTATCAACTACAGAATAATAGTATGTATATCAGATGTTGCATACTCAGCTAATTAAAGTACATTTGATAACATATTGAAACTTTTACCATGAAACACAATCTATCACATCTACTGAAATTTTATAAACAGGGAGTGGATTCAATTACTTGAAAGAGAACATGTCTATTCATGAACTCTTCTGAACTGCAACAACAGCAACTCAGACACAACTTGAAAATGTAAAATAATAGACATATTTTGTTTTTAACCAATATAACACATAATTCATAAAAAACTACTATATCAAAGAGAGGTTAAGGCACAATTGCCCAAATTTGATATTTTCCCCAAATTGTTAAAAGATCTACCCTAAGCTTGTAAAGAAAGGCACCAAACAAGATCAGTTTTGCCACAACATATTATGAAAGCAAGACCATTATTAGTCGCCTGTGGTCAAACGTTTACACATCCTTTCTTCTGGTGATAAGAGTATTTTTCCCAAAAAAAAATGAAATTCAATCCTGGTTGGGGTCATTTTCAATGGTCAGTTTTACTTCTGAAAACTGGATCTTCCTAGAATCAAAATTTGTGGATTATTTCACATTTTTTATATTTTAAAACTTTATTAGCAATTTTTATCAGGATAAAAATTGGGAGGAAGATGGCCATTTGATCAACCCTAAAACACTGATATATAATCTTGATGTAAGACCAGTGTTCCCATATTTTCTTGAAAATCAAATTGCATGAATTTTCCATGACAAAATTATGAAATTCCATTCATCTTTTTCAGAAAAATATGAAATTTTTGGCAAGTTTTTACACACTGGGTGGATAAGATAACTATAATAATTCCATTTTCCATGACATTGGACCTTTTTTACTTTCTTTTCTCTGATGTTTCTAGACCATGAAATTTTGCTGTCAAAGTTTCCATGACTTTTCCAAGTTTTTTTCCACGACCCTTTAAAACACTTACTTGTTGGTTGCTTTGTAAACTTTTGCGTAAGAACCTTCTCCCAACAGGCATATCTTCTTGTAAGTCTCTAGCTTCCCGAAAGGTGAACATGACTGTTGAAAGGTAAAAGAAAAATTAAACCATGATTAAAAAGATGGACAGGGTATTGTAAGCTGTGGAAATATCAAATCAATATTCACCATATTTGAAAGACATCTATCAACACATTTTGACGAGCAGAATATTTCTTTTGAAACCTTTTTGATTCTTGGTAGACTCAAAGTTTTCATATTATGAGCAATTGGATGACCAAGTGAGTCGCCAATCACTAGCATAAGTGAGGGGGGGGGGGGGAGGAGAGGAGAGGGAGTGAGGGATCTTACTGTGGGAGAATTTCTCCTAACCTGCAGAGGACAACTTACTAACCAATTGCAAGCATTCTGATGGCCTCACTCGCTATCCTTTGGTTTGACATCTAACATTTCAAGTAAATCGAAACATTTCAGTAAATATAACGCAGAGACTACTCAATTATCAAACTGCATTTAAATGCTTTCCAGGAATGAAGGAACATTAATCAATTCATCAAGAGGATGTACTGGAATCAGAGAGGTTCCTTAGTGACAGGGATGTGAATGTTTTTAGCCAAAAGGAGCTGAGTAAAGTATGGGGTGGAGTTCTCAAAGTTATGAGACTTTCATGACCGGAAGTGGGAAGAGGGAGAGGTCTTAAAACAGTTTCAATGTGTACATTATGTTTTTTATGCTAAATGTCAATTATTTCCTTTAATATTTAATTGGTCATATTTTAACCAAAAAAAAATAGAAACATTTTGAACACTTCAGGGGAAATGCTGCACTTGATCTCCTCATAAGATCATAACGAACCAGACTATTAGGGCTGAAAACATTTAACAGTTTTGATTGGCTATCAGTCGTTGCCAATCGCCAACTGTGCAACAGATTTCCTGTAGCTTATTTTTGCTCCGGAAGAACGAACTATGCCAATATTTATCATGTGAAAATATACACACAATAATATTAATCTCTCCTAGTTTCCAGTTTTTGTTTTTTCTCTCGCTTTTCCTGCAGCTTATTGTATAGGAGGGTTAGCTACCAGTTAGTAGGTATAGTATGTCAGGTATTGATTAACCTTGCGTGGGCTTATTACTTCCTGTTCGGGCCAGATGATGTCACGCTAAACCTCAAGAAATGCAATTAGATCCTTTTTCATAGTGCAGTCAATGTTTGCCAGATGTGTACTTTTTTGAAATACAAGGCCTCTAAATATTACACAACAAATATTACATAACTTGTAAAATGAGGAAATATTTTTTATAAACATTTAGTTTTAAACTGTGGTCTTATTTTTTACTTTACTAGGGCTATATTATGTCAGTGTCTCTGCGACAACTCTTTGGCACAGCACTTTTGTCCTTTAAGCACCATTAAACACATCCCCCCCCCCTCCTGGCTCCCTAAAAATAATCACCAAATAAGATGTTTGCCTTAGTTTACTCCATGATATAAACTATGAGGGTGTACTAGTCAAGGATAAGTCCCTGTAACCTTTTCCAAAGTTAGGACAAACCAAGACCAAAGTTGTAATAAAATCCCAAAATTCAAATGTTCTGCTTACAAACCCAGATAACATTTATGGGAGGGATACAAACCAAACACTTTACAGTATATTAAACCAATATTGGTCATCACATGCAAAGGAAATTTACTCTTCAAAATTGTACTTAGATATTAACAACCTTGAAAAGCCAACCTAAGATATTAACCTTGGCTTATTACCAACTTTTAGTTTTGACATCCTTGATTTATTAAACTTCATTTAATAATAGGTCATTGAAATTTTAGCTGGTGGGGTGTGGAGAAATGCAGGTGTTTGGTTGCGCTTGTAACAGCTGCACGATATATGTAATATTAATACAACAGCATTGATACAACAGTATGAACACAACAGTATGAATACAACAGTATGAATACAACAGTATGAATATGAATTCAGTGAGTGCACTGAGTACCAATACTACAGAAAAATCTCCAAGCTTTTACATATTGCATGTGCTTGTATGTGCTTGTAGCAGCTGCACGATAAATGTAGTATTAATACAACAGCATTGATACAACAGTATGAAAACAACAGTATGCATACAACAGTATGAATACAACAGTATGAATATGAATTCAGTGAGTGCACTGAGTACCAATACTGCAGAAAAATCTCAAGCTTTTACATATTGCATGTGCTTGTATGTGCTTGTAGCAGCTGCACGATATATGTAGTATTAATACAACAGTATTCATACAACAGTATGAGTACAAAAGTATGAGCACTAGAAGTCCCCCTTGGTATGAATACCAATACTACAGAAAAATCTTAAGCTAAATTACATAACACACCCGAGATAGATTGGCATAGATTCATTCATTAAAATTTATATTTTACTTGTTAAGTCCTTCAAAGGGTTATTAGTTTACTTCCTTTCACTTTTTTTGTATAATTTTGTATTTTTCATACTTGGTCTTTATACCCTACAAGTGATAAAACAAATAAACGAATCAATGATTAATTGATATAGCACTTAACATGTAAGATATACCTTCCACAGAATGAATCGATAAATATAAATTTTCCTTGACGTTTTCACAGTTTACTTCAACGTCACATTAAATGAGTTATAATAGGCACAGTGAGACTAAAGTCCTAATGTTGTGAAGAGACGGAATAAACGCAAGAGAGCAGAGTAAATTGGGAAATTTTTCATGATCCCATTCTTATCTATTAACTTATTGTTTCATCTGATCTAAAAATTAAAACTTTTAACCTTTGTAAACAAAAATATTCTTATCCCTTTTTTAAGATTCATAATTAGAAATTGGGAAATTTGTCATGATCCCATTCTTATCTATTAACCTATTGATTCATCTGACCTAAAAATGAAAACCTTAACCTTTTTTAAGAAAAAAAATTATCACTTTGTTAAGACTCATAATTAGAAATTACTTTGTGGCGTAACGAATCTATATCGTCATAAATTGAGTCACGACGGGAATGAGATTTAAGTGCACATCAAAACAGACAAAGAACAAAAATTACTAGAGAAAACACAAATAATACATTTAAGGTACTGTAATAGTTTTACTGCAACCAGCTTGCAGTATCTAACACATTAATGACAGAGCACCTCTCTTAATATAAGGTAATTTGTAATCATGACTATTCCGATGTAATTTAAGGCCTTATCTTACAAGATCTCACACTTATTAAACAATAAATTAGTATTTTAATTACATCTTTAGGGTCGTGTAGGGAAAGGTGCTCAGATAATCAATACTAAGTGTGTAAGAGGATACTGTTTTGAGGGAACCTTGCAAGAATTCTCTTGATAACAGAGGGATCGTTGCAGACACTTTCAATATTAATACAAGGTACATATTTAACAGATAACACTACTGAGGTAGCATTATGCGTAATACCATGTCGGGATCTGTTTGTTGATAAAATTGCAATTACATCTTTGAGGAGATGATAGTTAGGTTGCTGAAACTTCTGAATATCAATTCATGTACAACACTTCTAGATACAATGCCGTCAGTTTGTAAAGATGGATATTCTTGGGTGGATGGCTTAAAGGCATTGAAGACTCGCCCCAAACCGCATGCGGACATCTGAAAAAGTTAACTTTCCGTTGCTTGCAAGTGACGTTTTGTTCGTGTTGCTACAAAATGCAGACAGTAATGAAACGTGATACCTTAATTATTATCTTTAGCTGGACCAGAGATGTCCATCGCTGTATGGTTTGTTCACTGTAATGTGGGTATTGACCGCAGCTGTAGGCCTATGTACTGACTGTACACTAGTGTCTAATTACCGACGGTAGCAAGCTGTGTGTTTTTTTTTCTGGGATCGTTGGTGGTGTTAACACTTCTGTTACACCTCATTCGAAACTAGGTCAAATTACCGGCATTAGACGTTTCTTTTTGCGCGAGTCTTCACACCCTTTAAGAACTGCTGAAACTTCTAGGTAACATGTCAGTTTTGTTAAGATGGATATTCTGAGGTAACTTAGTCCTTACCTTGCAATCATTATTGGTTAATAAAACTGTCACAATTGATCTCTTGGATGGATGGCCTAAGAACTGCTAAAACTTCTAGGTAACATGTCAGTATTGTAAAGATGGATATTCTGAGGTAACTTAGTCCTTACCTTGCAATCATTATTGGTTAATAATACTGTCACAATTGATCTCTTGGGTGAATGGCTTAATTAAGAATTGCTTAACTTTTAAAATACACTGTTAATTTACAGAGATTAAGATTCTAAGGTAACTTAGTCCTTACCTTGCATGTTTTCTTGATATTACAATTATTACATCTTTTGGTCGATGGCTGAGAGCTGTTGATTCCTCCAGCAATGTTGTTATTATTTAAACTCAATAAACCAGGCATTGTGAATGCTTAAAGTATTATCTCTCACAAAAAGTCGGCAAACTTTAACAATAAATTCTTGCACAGGATGAAACAAAGAGTTATCTCAAAAATTGAAAGCCGGTCGGTCGATGCTCAGGATTCTTGGCGGTAAACTGCCAACGTTCGGGGAGCAAATAGCTTTTATGCACTCCGCTACAGGAACTTTGGCAGGAAGTTGCACCACCAAAGGATACAAAAACAACCTATCCAAAAATAAAACAGAGCTGTGATGCAAGATGAGAAGGACCAACCACTAACTACCCTTTGAGGTTTCTATGAATAATTCATGACTTTGTAGTTTTGACCAGTCAGGGAAGGAGTTTTGTCAGGATGTTTTGATTCAAACTTCTTAAACTGACACCTTCTGTAGCAATATACAGGTAGTAGTGATCACACTGAGGAAACCGAGGGGTGGATTTGTATAAACCACAGCTTTGAGTACACGCGGCTCTGGTGACACACACGTGGGTGTAATCGTGTTAGAACTCGTTCGTTTACAGCTCACTTTCTGGGATCTTCTACGATTTACTGGATACTCATGAGCAACTTTATACCTATCGATAACATCTTTGTTTACCGGTATCCTCTGGTAACGAACAAGTTCTGGTGACCTTTGCAGGTGATTCAACCCAAGCACTGGAAGTTGATTGTTAGTAATTAAGGCCACTATTGGCTATTTTAAACTATTATCGTTTTTTAATGGAGTACTGAAAATCCCCTTTCAGGATCCAAAAGAAGGGGGAGGGATGGGTGGGGTTGGGATGGGTGGTGTTGGCATCAGGAAAAGGTCATGATACCTGGATAATTTTTTACACAGACATGGTGCATATTTCAACGCAACTTGACCATTAGTGTAATTTCCTATACTGCCCCTCTGAGCTATCTAGAACCTGTGTCATGGTCCCTGTATTTGATACATTTTTCAATGTTATTATTTAGCATTAAAATAGAATTAAAATTAACTGATACAATAATCTAAATACAAATCATTCAGTCTTAAATTGATACAGGCTTTTATCTGAGTTTGGCTTTGTATAAATTTAAGGCAGCGACTTAAGGGGATTGAAGCAATGTCATGAACACCAAAACAATTGGAAGAAACGTATAGTTTGGTTTATAGATACATATTTATGTCATCAGCGAGGGGGAGGGGGAAGGGGGAAGGGAGAAGGAGTAGGGATTGAATGGGACATAAAGTGATACCAATGTTACTATGAAACATTACATATCCCAAATTCATGTGATTATATAATTGTCATTATTCATTAACATTAGACACGAGAATCAATTTAACCTGTATCCACATCATAAAGCAAGAATACATCAAGTAAATATCACACATTATCAACTTGAAAGAGAGTAACTAATTAATTTCACATATTCTCCACCTTTTTCTCCTAATCCCGACAGATTAATCATGAATTTTTGTGTGTGTGTGCAACATATTTTTTTTATTTTATTAATTTACAATAAATGTTACTAAACAGTGAAATTATACAAGTCAGCTACTACTACTATGACACTGGTAATGGATTATTTAAATTGACAGGGATTAACCCTTTTAGCACTGTCATAGCCTGTGTAGCTAAGGATTAGTTTGAAACAATTTTAGATTGGAAATTAATTAATTAATGTCATAAGCAAGCAAGTGATCAAGTTCTAACATAAGCTGCAACATAATGGTGATGGAAACACTGTTTTTTGCCTTCTGGCCCCCCCCCCCAAGAAAAAAAAAAAAAAAAATTGATTAGTCAGACATCTCTTGACAAGACCCGGACTACCCAATAGGCACAGTAGGCACTGAGCCTAGGGCCTACAAAAAAACGGGGGCCTACGAAAATACCACATCCTTGCTTCTTTTAACTATAAGAAGTGGGCTGTATATCACTAATACATCCCCATAACTTGCATAAAAATTTATTGGGTGGTTCCATTAACTGTTACAATGTGTCATGAAACTTTGATTTATCCATATATATATTTTTATCTGCAACTTTGCAGGGCCTGGGAAGTGTCCTTCCTGGCAATCTATTAAGAGTTATCGTAGCCAAAACAGTTTCTTCATGCAGTACGCACCAACCCTTGGTGAGGCTTTGCTTAGATACTGTGGAGGAATTTTTACTTTCGAGCCTTCGCAGGCCAAGGGCCTAACAGTATGAATTATTTAATCAGGGCCTGCCTTTGACTCAGTGAGAACTGCTGATGTCTTTTCTGTGATGATAATATCATGAAGCCATTAATATATGAGCAATGACTTAGACAAGTATCATCGAAACACTCGGAGGATAGTGACCTCTGGAGCGAGTTGGACAGATGGAAGTTAGATAGCTCATATATCGATCACCATGGCAATAAGCTCTATTGGCATGGAAAATCAATTAAACTTTAAAATGGAATTTACAAATTTGCTTAGTATATTAAAAATTTGTTAAAGTTTTTTTACATGCAAGTTTCCATTTCCATATAATTATGAGATGAAGCAATTATAATATTCAGAGTGAAATCCTAATATACATCAAGTTTTATTTCCTACGGGCTGCATGAATTGGCAACGCTATAACTAAAAGGCAAAATATAAATAAATAGACAAAAAGTAAGTAAATAAACAATTTAAATAAAGAAGATTAAACAAAAAAAAACCCAATCAAATCATGGCATCATGCCAAATGACTGGGAGTTCAACTTTTTTTAATATTATGGTAATATTTGAAGGGAAAAAAATGTAAAAAGATGTAAGAATTCTACATTCAGCAGACAGAAATTCTAGTTATACAAAAAGAAAAGCGAAAAAAATACAACAAAAGTGAAGAGAAACATATTAAAAAGTTAGCGACATCACTTAAATGGCCTCTCAATTCAAACCACCATCTTCATGAATTTCAAGAGGAGGGTGCTTGGTTACAAGTTTGATTGGCAATGTTCTGAAAACTCTATAAGGAGGTACTTCACCTCTTCTAGAAAAATAATTGAATTTTTGAGATGAAGCTTCTGCCTTGTCATGTTAGAATAACTTTTTTACCAAAGACAGCTCTGACTGTTAAAAAATGACCGTTCATACAGACACAATGGGAGGATTGACGAATTACCTGCAGGAATGAATCGAATGTGTTCTTCTTACATCATGCATTTAATTCTTAGGACTTAGGAATTAGACAGAGTTTTAGTCTTGATATTTGGGAGTTTGTCATGTGTCCATAATTATTTCCAAGATTTTTGAATTTGAAAGGTTTTCAATATATTCAAGATATTTCATGATATTCTTTCAAGATTTCATTCATTTAAGATTTTCATGTCAAGATTCATTCATTAAAGATTTTCAGAACATTCATTCAGCTTTTAAAGTATTGCTCACATTGCCGGAATGCTCATTTCACAAGCTAGTTCTTAGTTCCACCATGGAGGGATATTGTGCAATAGGCCAAGAGGTCAATAGGTATTAATAGTACGAAACTTTTTGGTCAAGGACATTAATGTGATCCTACACTCTATACAGTGATGTATGTACACTAATGTGTTTGGGAACACATACATACGTACTGTAAAATCTGTCATGGCAGCTGATACATCGAGAGTACTTATCAGCCCATAATTCACATAATTCCTTTCAGATCACTCAAAAATTAGAATGTCAAATAGCTGATACTCAAACGTGAAAAGACAGGCTAGTCAAAGTATTTTTCCGCAAAATATCTGTCTCAAACTGACAGACTGTCTTTTGACAGACTAGGCAAGGTACAGGTTCTGTGACAGGACATTCTTTGTACACATTACATACTACATGCAATTGACAACTTAAATTTATTCAATTTATACAGTTCCAGTTGTAGTGACCAGGTTACCCGGGCAGGAGGATGGCTTAAAAAAACATGTTTTCTTTTCAGAAATGTCTTTGTGTCCAAAAAGAAACATCTTAGGTGAAAGAGAAACCCTCCTTGACCTACGATGTTGGAAATATTGTGCGGTTGTACAGTCTAACATTGCGGTGGCCGGTTAACGATTGACCTTTACAGAAAGGTCACAGACAGGAACAGAGCATGTCGCGGATGCTATCTCCGCACTAGCTTATTGTGATTGGCTGCTCAGTCCAGGTGTGAATGTTAATCCATTATTTAAGTTAACATTTTGAAATGTATTGGGTTAACCATGGAGTGTAGGAAAAAAAGGAGGCCCTATAATACTGAACAAGAAATGTCAGATTTCTATAAACTACACACATTTGGGAAAAATTGTAATGTTTACAACTTCTCATGCTAAGTTAAAATGAACATGGAAATAAGTGAGTTAAATATTGTAAAGAAAAAGGAAAACATTTTCAGCTAAACTGCCACGATGTAAGATCCTTCACGTTGTTGTTGCCAGATGCATTAACAAAAATACAACCAAATTTGAAAAAAAATTGCCATCTTCTCCAAATAAAATGCTAGGAGGATGTGGTTTCTGACCTGGGATGCAGAAAATTTCCACCATTTTTTGTGTTATAAAGCAATCTACCTCAGCCACTAAGATATCCCTTTAAACTTCATTTTGTGCCAAAAACTGAGGCTGTCTTCTAATGATTATCAATTATAATCTAATCTCCAGTAACAATCGGTATAGTCGGGAGAAATTATAGACCAAACTCAGAAAAGCTTCATTAAAACACATTGTATAAATGCATAGCAGTTTTAATAATTCTCCCTACTAGTGATACCTGGTGATGTATTCTGGTATGAACCAAAGCCAGGTGGTAGCGTTTCTAATCCAATGCACAAATATTGATTGTGACTGCACTGTGCCCTAACACACAGGCAGATAAAAAAATGAAATATATATATCTGTACATCCTTATGTTGCCAAGCAATAAAGGCGGAATAACTTACAAAATTACTGTAACATTACTTAAGCTGATTCTGATAAACATAGTGATGATATATATATATATGAGACTAATGCGATTACTTACTTTTCCAACAAGATCCATACACAAAACGGTTAAAATTTCTTTGGCAGAAGGCCTCAACTTGTCAGAAGTGATTAGTCGAAGAGCTTTTCAAATACGAATGTACGACTGATTTGATTCAAGTTCATATTCAACAACCTTCCCGATTCCACTTTCTTTTCTTTTACCTCATGATGGCTGAAAAAGTCGTTTAGCTTATTACCGTTCTCGGCGTGTACTCGATCTTCTTTTGCCACGACGACGACGTCTACAAACTGAGCGGGAGACCGGCAACAGTTACCATGGCTACGACGACAATCTATCAAGACTTTTTCCAAATGAACCTCCATTATGTACTCAAATCGTTAACTTTTTTTGCCTGGTCATGCAAAATGTAGATTTGTAATTATTATTAAAGCTAAATTTTGTTTCTCATCACGATTTGGAAATGCACTTGAGATTATACCTACAAACTAATACATCATCTCGGAGTGGCAAGGACTGTAATTATTTCGTGCAATTGGAGGGCAAACATAAAAAAAAATAAAAAAATAAAAATAACCTTTACTTGTAAATTATGAATTTTTATCAAAGAAATGCAATTAAACATCCTTCACTATGGAAAGTTATAACCTTGATATTACTGTGAAAAGATAAGAAAAGGGGGCAATGCTTGCTTCAAAAGTGATAGAAATAGTTTCCTTTAGAGAATGAAAGAAAGGAAGACTTGTGCAAGTTTGCACAAGTTGCTAGTTGCATGCCAGTTCCTGCGCAATCACAAACATGAGTATAGCACGTATCTCAGGAGAACCTAAGTACTTGCGACACTTTGTCTTTACACAACGTCGAGAAACATCATAAACATCAAAACTGCCGACACCAAAGCTGACAATTCTTGAGGACATTTTTGGAGAGTGATATATCTGAAGTGAAATAAAAATGTTCACTGTTTTCCAAAGTTGATGATATTGTGTGACAGTTTATGCGTAAGTGTCATTCAGTGTGCGTTTACAATATGCACACTACATCATGTTTAGGAGTGCTGGCCAGCTTGTAATGAATTTTACACGAGATATTAAAACTCATCTTTGCATTATTAATTAACTTGAGCTATTGATTGATTACAACCATTGTCACAACTATACAGCAGTGAACTTCCCTTCTATATATATATTTTTTTTGGGGGGGGGGGGGTAGGGGTACAAGGTAGGTCGGGAAGGAGAGGAGTGGTTTTCATAAAGGAGAAAAAAATTGTTTTACATTGTCACCATTTGTGATGTCAAAGACTTCTGTAAAATTAACCTTAAATCAGTCCCTTTAAATCTCTGTGAATCTCTTTTATCTGTTGACCGTAAACATACCTTGAACTCGACCAAGAACGATAGGAATCAACAATGGTAATGGATATACCGAATGTAAAGTTATATCCATGACCAGTAAATTTTTATTTATATTATTCTCATATACAAATGAACAGGGTACATAAACATACTGTAGGTATGTATTTGTATGTATTTTAGATCCTCCTGCAAGCAGGAACTCACGAAGAAGCCATCATTGGCTTATCAAAGCCACAAGCTGACCGAAGTCAGTCTCTTACATTCATATTTAACGTCCATGATTATGAATTGTCAATTGTCAACAACTCTGTAACTGGACGACATACATTAATCTTGGAGTGACTCAAACTGGGGACCTCATGATTGAAAGGCACTGTTACAACCACACCGCTTTCTTTTTGCAGGGGGTATTAGGGAATGCAGAATCTGCTGTCCTCTGTGATAAACTCATGGACCTGGTTTTAGAGGTTCGACAAAACATTTAAATCTCCTGGAACTTACATGATAAAACTTGCTGAAACATTTCAGTTTTGCTATCGACATGCTGCTGCTTTTAAGGGTGCTAAGACTTGCGCACAAAGAAACGTCTCATGCCGGTAATCTGACCTAGTTTCGAATGAGGTGTAACAGAAGTGTTAGACACCACCATCGATCCCAGAAAATACACGCACAGCTTGCTACCGTCGGTAATTAGACACTACTGTACAGTCAGTAAATACAGCTGCGGTCAATACCCACAACACAGTGTACATAGCAGCGATGGACATCTCAGGTCTAGATAAAAGATAACAAAGTATCACGTTTCATTACTGTCTGCATTTTTTAGGGACAAGAAGAAAACTTCACTTGCAAGCAGCGATAAGTTAACTTTATAAAGATGGCGGCACACGGTTTGGGGCGAGTCTTCAATGCCTTTAAGTCTCCTGGAACTTACATGATACTTGCTGAAACATTTCAGTTTTGCTATCGACGTGCTGCTGCTGTTGCTTTAAAGATGAAATTCATTTACATCATTGGTCACATGAGACAGTTGCTCTCCTCTCTCTCCAACACTTCTAACCTGACCTGAGATGCAGTAAGCTGTCATTTTTACCACATCTCAAGGATAGGCCATCCATCAGTCTTGCCAACTTATGCTAATGTATCCCCTTCCTTTAATTACTTTAACATCTTAGCTGGATAACAAACAAGCCTTGTGCTGAGGGACTTGCTTCCATTCTACTCTAAAAATACCTCAACCTTAATTACCGATCAATTCATAAAGAGCCTCGCTAGATAGAAACGACTTTGCCTTGAGTACTACTTTCTGAGTAGAACAAGCCAATGAGTGGGCTAAGTGATTCATGTTCATATTTTATGTGACAATGTATTCAGTGGTATAAACACTGCACAAAACATTTTTCAGTTTTGACCATTAATTTTGAATGATAAAACGAAGTTCTTACACTACTGAAAACGTCCTACATATCAAGTTTGCTCAAGGTTTACAGTAGTTTTAGGAGTTTGCATGTTTACACAATTTTCACACTTTGACTTTTGTTGAAATGACATTTAACATCCACAGGAAACCATTTGGGATGCATTTAGACTAGATCCGGATCAGATCCACTGATGTTTTCTGCCATTGTTATCTCTCCAGGGTATAATAAAATGTTGATCCGGACGTGTTTACACTTAAGTCGTACTCAGATCCTCCCATGCCTCTGGCCGGATGTTGCCAGTATTATGGGACTGGGAGTGTCTTTTGCGCAAGTGCGGATTGCAAAATAAAGCAGTGACGTTGCCATGGTTGCCATTAGCTGTGCATTCACTACAGTACTGTACTTGTGCACATATATCACAAGACTGTATGTACTCTTGTATACATGTAGTACTGACATCGACCAAACTAACAAAGACAAATGTCATTGCCACAGTACATGTACTAGGCTAGGCCTACAGCCGGGTATGTGCTGATTATTGTGCTAGGCTAGGCCTACAGCTGGGTATGTGCTGATTATTGTGCTAGGCTAGGCCTACAGCCGGGTATGTGCTGAGTAATGTGCTAGGCTAGGCCTACAACCGGGTATGTGCTGATTATAATGTACGTTGGAAGCACAGAAGGAAGATCGGCGAAGCACAGAGAATTGCCACTAAAGTTACTCAACAGGAGTAACCCACGGTAGCATGAAATGTGATTTTCTTTTATAGCAGAGAAATACGAAACAGGGCTTGAAAGATTCAACATTATGCTGCGAATAAACGAATGAATGAACAAACGAATAACGATGGCAGCTCACGACTCAAGTCTTCCCGCAAGACACACAACGATACGATTGGGAAGTCAAATAACCAGATATAACTCGGGTCACCGTTGGGTCAGATCTCGAGGTCAAATCAGATCGGGATAAAAGCACCCTAGGGTTCTCAACGCATTCCTTAATGCCAAGAAGAAGATGCATCAACCTAGCTGCCAAGACTGATGGATGGTGTACCCTTGAGATGTGCTAAACTTGGCGACTTTATACTGCATTTCAGGTAACTTAGATGTGAGTGGATCTACGCAACACGTACCATGCTCAACGAAGCTTTACCTTTGGAATTATCTCGCTCACAAGAGTTTCAGACTTAAGCTTCTATTGACCTCATATAACCTTTAACTTGTATAGAAAACACCATGTACCTTAGAACTCATTACAGTGGATCTAAATACCAAGTATCAGGATCCTCTAAGATTTCACTTTTTGAATTTTGAAGTTCAAAAACTTTAATCTCTCTTGACCCTCCTTCAATCTCAAACCAAAATATTAAAGCTGCTCTCCTATGATAATGTCACATGATCTTTCTATAATGTCATTCATTCTGTCCAACTATGATGTCACTGAATTTGTGCTATTATATGATGTCATTCGAATTGGTTTATGTCATTCAGTCAGTCCTACTATAAGGTTGTCACTGAATTTCTCCTATATATGATGTCACTCACTTTGTCTTTCTGTAATGTCACTCATTCTGTCCTTCTATGATGATGTCACTGAATTTGTCCTTCTATGATGATGTCACTCACTTTTGTCTTGTAGGTGTAATAGAAGCTCCAAATTGGCAGGAATATAATGTTTACTGGTTTGTTAATTCAAAAGTTAAAATTTACATAGTGGTTGCTCTGGACTGATTTCAAAGAGCAAAACGGAACATAAATAGGAAACAGAATGCAGAAATTGTAAACTTTTGGATTACAGAGATGCGTCTGTACTCTTGTTTGTGTTTAGAGAAGCACTGTTCAGCTTGCAAATAAATGTGAACAGATGTTGTCTCTTTCTTGTAAGATAAATCTGTGACCTACACGGCAACAACTTTCATCTTCAAATCATCACTCTTGCCAACTTTTGTTCATAATATAAAGAAAGAAACTGGATCAAGATAGAGAAGACATACAAACAACATTAACAACTGATGTTCCAAACCTGTCAATCAGACAATTGGAATTGAAAATGGATTTTCCAGTCACTTTAAATTTGATCAATTAGCTCTAATCTTTAATAGTGGAAACAGTTGTTTAACTATCCATCCTGGTGTACCTTCGTAATACCATTCAGAGTGGTTGCCTTTTCCATGGAAAAATGTTACACAAGACCTGAGAAAAGATTATTTCATTACCGGCAAAGTCCCTGCATGACGTAAGAGAAACTATAAACAGTCAATAATCCGTGACACTTGGCGCCAAGAAATTATAGCAAAATTTTAAAGTTTACTTAATAGTGCAACTTTATGTTTCCAAAGAGTCATTTGTAACTCACAGCCATAAAAAAAAAAAAAAAAATTCAGCCTGTTCGTACTATTCATTTTGGTCGCTGCTGTTACAAAAAACAGGAAGTACTTAATGGCAAACCTGTGGTATGACGTAAAAGAAGTATAGAGCATATTGCAACACTAAGAGAATTTTCTTTGAAAAGGTGCACATGTTTTTGTTTGTTTCTTACAGTTATCAGAAATTTTAAAACAGAAAAGCAGCAAGTATTGGTTTAGTATTGGTATAGGTTTAAGAATGTCTTGCCATAAAGATGAAAATGTTCCAAAATATACCTTGGAATTTAAGGAGTATGAAGTAAACAGGATCCTGTCTTTTCAGACAGTGAACTGCAAACCCCTGCCCATGGGGGGCGGGGGACTGGGCCATGACCCAATAGACCCCCACTCCTCAGAATTGATGCTCAAATTCCATGCAAGTTGACTCTGACTATGGACGTCGGTAAGCTCGGGAAAACTGTCAATAAATTATCCTAGCTTTGGAAAATCCCCCTGATCACCCAAATTTTTTTTATGACGCACTTTTGGGCCACGCCCCATAGTCTGCAGGGGTCCATCGACTCAAGACTACTGCAAGTGGTTAGCTTGTTACCAAATTCTGACTTTCTAGCATATTGGGATAGTAAGGTGATACTGACTTTGTGTACATTAGGATGGATGCTCAAGGCAATGTTCTTTCAAATATATAAATTTGTCTTTAAGTCTCGAAAAAACAACTGGCTTAAAATTAAGGCATGAGACAGTAAATTTGTAGATCAAAAAAAGAAAGAAAAAAAAGGAGTTGCGAAAGTCACAATTTCCAGATTTCCTGTTTTGTCTGTATTCAGACACAGATTAACTATACACTAAATTTTAAATTTTTCATAGATTACGGTTAACGCACATCATGAAGCGTGCCATATGCAAGTCCGTCCCTGATATTATATATATATATATATATAGACTCTATCACCGTTACCATAGAAACCGAGGTTATCCAGAATGAGTCTTTTGTTTGCTTGGTAATCATTTTACCATTGAACAAGCACACAAAGAAAAAACACAAAGAAAAAAAAAACAAATATAAATTGCATTATGTTTTTCAGGTAAACAGAAAAGTTAAACCAAATTAGTAACATTTGTATGAAGGTTGCAGCATGGTTTTTATGACTTTTTATGGTAACAGCAACTTCAAACTAAATTTTTTGTTGGATTGACTTTTTTTTAGATACTGTGTGGAAAGTAAGAGGCTGAGGGGGCTGCAGCATGCCTGCAAAGAATGTAACCTTTTTGCGCTGTGCAGTACATTTCACACAACGGTCAATCACCAGTAAGGGCAACGCGACTTCCTTAGGTATTTGTACAATTTGCACAAATGATTTTTAACAAGAAACTTACTGTGACCTTAATACAACAAACTTATTTATAACACATTTTAAATGGTAGAGCTCATTTGGGTGGCAGCAGACATTATCTTTGAAGAACAACAGGCTGGTTGACAAGTGCATGCTTGAAGGTAATCTTATTTGGTGTTAGACCATTCTTTGATTATTTCCAATAACTTCTGTAAACATGATAGTAAACTGCAGATACAAAACACCCTAAACACGAAGTTACTCCAATTCCACAACAATTGCACTGAATAGTAACTATACCCATCCCCTACAGAAGACATTGTAAATATCTTGCTACAAATAGTCACTTACTAAAAACCCTTGCATGAATTAGCACCAAAATATTTATCAAAAATTGATTAACTCATTAGTTCCTACAGGGTTAAAGTACATTCCCTCCAAGACAAAAAATAAAACGTTACCCACTCGCAAAGGTGAAAACTTTATACCAAAATGGCTTGCCATTCATTCTCCAACTCTACATCCTCACCCTATAGAACTCACTACGACCACGTGTCGAATCTGCACCTATTCTTACACGTTAAAATCGACGCAGAGAATTAATTGAAATCTTTTGATATCGGTGATTCATCCCGAGATGGGAATCGGATGCTTCATTATTTTGCAACTGATCTTGCTCTTCCACTCTCCGGCTTTTTTATAGTGACTGTGCACTTTTCAGAATAATTTTGGATATCCTTTGGCGATATAATAAACTATATATTAAATCATCTTGCAGCCTACGAGTTGCTACCCAGCCTATAAAAGCAGATGTCGTCATCCCGGAGATACTTGAGACCAAAACTATGACGTGGCGAGTGTGCTACATTCCGATTACGGGAAGTACGGAGAACATTCTGCTCAAGCACCGAAATTAAAACGAACACACACGCGACCGAAAAAAAAATGAAAAAAACAATGTGTAAAATTTTTCAAATCCAAACATTCTTATGATTATTTTTTCTCCCTTACACCACATAGTGACGGATCTTTGAGAAATTTTGCTGTCGTCATGGCGATGAGACACTTGAGATGCTGCGGTTTCACGTTATTAATCCTCACAGATAGGTGTTAAATCTCCAGAGTACTCTTGTTTCTCTTCGTCTCATGCCCCTCCAGACACTTCCATGTTTGAGTCTCTCTAACATTATTATTCACAACGGCTGATCTAGCTGTGTTATATACACAATTTTTACCTTAGTACAAACCCCCTGCCC
>JAIPMN010007120.1:0-13919 GCA_020650975.1 Apostichopus californicus
ACCGTATATATATATGTGTGTATATGTATATGTATATATATATATATGTGTATGTGTATATGTATATGTATATATCTATATATATATATATATATACATACATTTACATACATATATATATATCCCTATATATATATCCCTTATATATCCCTTAACCTGGAAATGTATCATTACTTTGAAACATTAATGTGACTATTTTACATGAAGTTTGTCAATACTTCTTCAAAGAAAACAAGAGGCCCAGAACACTTGCATAGAAGACATTCTTGTCATAGTTCTAAGATTAATCCCAGCTAAAAGTTTCTCTTTTGATAAGAAGAAATGGATCTATGGCACCGATATTAGAAACGCTACACTCAGCTTTAGGGTGAGAAACGGATGCGAGAAGTGAAGTACACATGGGCAGGTTATTAAGTTAACGAAATGTAGTCCCATACCACGATGTCGACTTTGGAATCCATCCCCCTCTCTAAAGTGTTTTTAATCATTTGTGTAAAAATATATCCATCAATACGTAAAATTACCACAAAGTTTGATAGCGGCTCAATGCTCTTTTTTTTTTCGCTTTTTGTTTTCATCCAACGATTGCAATTTAATCTTTGGGGCTACTTCAGGATATACTCAATGATACCTTGAAGGATCTACAAAGTTTGAGGCCCGAGGCCTGGGCGAAGATTCATTTCCTAGAAAAGAGTGCCATTCTGAGTAACTTTGCAATCAGATCGCCTGCAGTGACCATAGATGGACATGAGTTCCTATACCCTGGCAGGTAAGATCAAGGATTAAAGATACACCCCCTGCCCCAACCCCTCCCCCCATTCCTACCCCTACCCAGACCCTTCCTGCCTGCACCGCTATTTTCCATGCCTCTCACCGATATGTTAGGATGTTTCGTTCTTGAATCATTATTTAGTCTTTTTTACCCAAACTCTGTCTTAAAACTCTCAGTGACCGCCTTCTAAATATTACTATTCTAAATATTACTATCCTAAATATTACTGTTCGAAATATTGCTATTTGAAAATATTACTGTTCGAAATATTACTGTTTGAAATATTACTGTTCAAAATATTACTGTTCGAAATATTACTGTTCGAAATATTACTGTTGGAAGTATTACTGTTGGAAGTATTACTGTTCGAAATATTACTGTTTGAAATATGACTGTTCGAAATATTTCTGTTCTATATATTACTATTTGTATAACTGTAAATTGAACCTAATCCCGCTATCAGTTTGTTCCTCTGTATAACAATCACCAGAGCTTTAGTTTTGGGTCATATTTCCTTCTTTTTTAAGATAATGAATTAATAAAAAAAAAATGAAACTGTAGTTGATTCTGGTGGTTGTTGTAAATATAATTATTAGTATTTTTAACATTTTTTTCCCCCCTTTTTGTTTTCCTTACTCATCTTCGCGTTTCTTTCCATCACCTCTTCACAAGACTGGGGTTTGGCGCCCTCAAGAATGCCGCCAGGGACCAGCAGACGGCCAAAGTCCGAGACCACATCGGAAAAGGCATCCAGTTGGACGTGGATCAAGAGGGCAATGTGTGGGCTACAAGGCTGTCTCGAAATGATGTCATAGTTAAAGGCTGTTTCGAACCCCACAAGCATTGTATCTCAAAGGAGGTCATACAGAATATGGGACATCTCACACCGAATTCACCCATGAAGGTAGGTGGTTTTACATATGGCTTCGAAATTAGTATGTGTTTCCACGTGTGTGTTTGTATGTGTGGTTCCATTGACTTTATCGGTAAGATTCGGTCGGATTCTTGGTTTTATTTGGGTGCTAATGTTCACATTGTCATATTTTCACGATATTTAGTCAATTCTCCCATATGGCTCAGTATATTGTCATGGCCCCACTGAGTTGTAACTATATTTCCACGGTAATTAGCCAGGTCAACGGTAGGCTCATCTCATCTCATCTCATCTTTTCAAAGCTGAGTTAATGAAGCATCTCATGTAATTTAGGGTGTGTGGGGAGAGGGAGACAATTTTCAGTATTTTGTGCAATATGTGCATTTTTTGAGTCTTATTTATTGGTTTCATTAGTATTTACCATTGAAAGTGCAATTTTTTGTCTATAGGGCCCCATTGGAAATGGGCCGACGTTCTGTCAGCCTAATGGGTTTAGCTCCTGTTACTCTTTTTGTTCTTTTCAATTCCGTCCTATTTGTCTATTTTGTCTTTGTAATAGTTTTGTATTTTTGAACATTCTGAGTGTGAATAAAACAAACAAACAAAACGCCGAGCTAAGAGCCAGCTAGGTTTTTATGACATGATTCAGAGCAGTAACGCCTGGTCGAGGTTATCCCGAGGCACAAAAGGCATTTAAACTGAAAAATATTGATTACATAGCCTACATCACATGACGTTACTTACTGTAATAGTGAAGTGCGTTACCTACTTAGTAGAGAGAAGACTGACCCATCGCCATAGAGGAATTTATAGGATTCTGTCGTAATTTCTTCAAGTGTAGGAATGGCTAAAAGGAAGTAGAACTAACGTTAATGAGATACAAACTCACCATAGAACTCTATTTTGCAATACAAATTGCAGTTTAAGAAAGAAAAAAAAAGTCACAAGTGATTATAGCCAGTTATTCACTCTTAGCCGAAACGATACATTATCAGTTTAAATGACTGAATGATAGCCAGATAGCTAAACAGTGACGGGAAACTAGATGACATATTTGAAGAAAGGTTTAGCAAACTTAAACTTAATGCGGGTGTTGTAACTTTAGTCCATATGCTGGATATTGTCTGGATGTACATCACAATATTTATTAGTCACTTTTCACATTTTTTTATCCAATTATCATTTTTGTCTTTTACCCCTCGTTCTTCTCCATGAATACCAAGGTTTTTGATCTGTTGGAGTTCAAATCCCAGCTAGCTAAAGAGAAAGCGAAGGGAGAGGAACATATGGATCACAGAAAATTAGCGAAACTGAGTGTCTTATCCATCAGTTTCGTGAAAGACACCATCAAAGATATAGACACTCCCTGCTGGATATTGGTGGTCGTTCTACCAGCTCTGAGACTGGAATCGTTAAGACCAAAAGGTAACCAAGAACAGAAACAAAAAAAAAGGCCAAAAACCACTCCCAAGGTCCAAAAATTCAATTTGTGTCTCTTTCTGGCATACTTTAGACAGGCATGAGCCTATTTCGCGGATTCCCGGGATTTCTTTTCTACCTCTGCGATTTACACACCCCTCCATTTCCGTGAATATCTAAGAAAAGCGTTACTGTATGATTTGATCAGCTGTTGCATATGTTTGTTATCACGATGCATATCCAACCTACAGTGGACAAAAAACTATTATCCTAACACTCTGTAGCAAACGCAAAATTTGAGCCTATACCGCAATTTTTTTCTCTGGCTTATCTTAAGGTTCCCAACATTATTGCAATGATATTTTCTTAAGTTTCCCATGATTTTCAAATATTTTAGTATCATTAGAGTAGGGACAACTGAGGAGAAGTGTAGTGCTGTAGCTGCTGAACATTATACCACATTAAAACTGACCATTGTGTAATTTTATGAACAGTGACTTTTAAGTATGGGTCGCCATGATTGAAAGAATCAAGTAGGGTGATAACGACAGGCTAGGCATGTGGCTTCAGTGTGCATATTTGGAGTGTGAAAACTTTGCTTTTAGTGTTTTAATAAAATCAAAATTCTTTATAAAATAGGCACCAAAATGTTGTCTTAAACCTCTAATTTCTCAGAGCTTCCGGGGGCTTCGACCCCTGGACCAAAATGGGGGCCTTGCCCATGGACCCCACCAGGGGCCCTAAGGCAGGCTCGGGGACCCCACCCATAACTGTGTCGCACTGCTCTCTCTAACTGCCGCCTTCTGCGTTAGTATAGTATCACCCACAAAGTTCAGTGATTTTTGTTTTACCCCAGGCTCAACCCTGTTTAGAGCAATACCAATTTTCTTTGAATACTTGGGAGCACAAAAATAGATTTGCTGTGATTCTTCTTCTTCAGATGCAAAACCATATCCCTGAAGTATTTAAATATTAAACGCTGAGTCTCACCCCTAAAGTCGTTCTTTATTTCTCAAAGAAGTGTTATAGATTTGTTTTTTTATCTTGTTTTTTTTCCTTCCCCCTTCTCTTCTGAAGATCAACAAGATGTCGAGAAGTTGTTGATGGCATACCAGCCTGCCGCGGAGAAGAAGCATAGCAAGATGGGAAGAACGGTAAGGAACCGCATCAAAAGTAGGATGCTGATGGGGCTGCAGCCTCATGCAGCCAGGCTGCATAGGACATATTCTATCATGCTCCGCAGTTTCACACAATAGACACTGCAGGTGTTCATGGACAATTATCACTTTTGTCTGATATTGATTCATCTTAGCAGGATCTTACAGCTGCTGCAGCATTTCATTGTCTATTGTGCTCCACAGTTTCACACAATAGACAATGCAGGTATTTAGAGAAAATCGCTATTGTTTTGATATTGATTCATCCTAGCAGGATCTAACAGCTGCTGCAGCATTTCATTGTATATTGTGCTCCAAAGTTTCACACAATAGACAATGCAGGTATTTAGAGAAAATCGCTATTGTTTTGATATTGATTCATCCTAGCAGGATCTTGCAGCTGCTGCAGCTTTTCATTGTCTATTGTTTCACACAATAGACAATGCTGGTGTTTAGAGACAATCCCTGTTGTTTTGATATTGATTCATCCTAGCAGGATCTTACAGCTGCTGCAGCATTTCATTGTCTATTGTGCTCCACAGTTTCACACAATAGACAATGCAGGTATTTAGAGAAAATCGCTATTGTTTTGATATTGATTCATCCTAGCAGGATCTTGCAGCGGCTGCAGCTTTTCATTGTCTATTGTTTCACACAATAGACAATGCTGGTGTTTAGAGACAATCCCTGTTGTTTTGATATTGATTCATCCTAGCAGGATCTTGCAGCTGCTGCAGCTTTTCATTGTCTATTGTGCTCCACAGTTTCACACAATAGACAATGCAGGTATTTAGAGAAAATCGCTATTGTTTTGATATTGATTCATCCTAGCAGGATCTTGCAGCTGCTGCAGCATTTCATTGTCTATTGTGCTCCACAGTTTCACACAATAGACAATGCTGGTGTTTAGAGACAAATCCCAATTGTTTTGATATTGATTCATCCTAGCAGGATCTTGCAGCTGCTGCAGCTTTTCATTGTCTATTGTTCCACACAATAGACAATGCATGTGTTAATAGACAATCCTTATTGTTTGATATGGATTCATCCTAGCTGAGCAGGATCTTGCAGCTGCTGCAGCTTTTCATGGTCTATTGTGCTCCAAAGTTTCACACAATAGACAATGCATGTGTTAAGAGACAGTCCCTATTGTTTGAAAATGATTCATCCTAGCTGAGCAGGATATTGCAGCAGCTGCAGCTTTTCTTTGGCATGTTGCCTAATTAGTTTGACCTCCTCACATCAATAAATTAATACCTTCTTTGTCGGTTACAAAATGTAGGTGCGAATTCTTCTTCAACTCATCTCAGAGATGCTACAGCCAACTTGTTTTGCCATAAGTAATGCTATAACATTACTGGACTTAATCTTAATGGGTCATGCCTGTGATTGGGAAATGCTCAACAAGTTCCTACCCTGCACATTCCTACCCTGCACATTCCTACCCTGCACATTCCTACCCTGTAAATTCCTACCCTGCACATTCTTACCCTGCACATTCCTATCCTACACATTCCTATCCTGCATATTCCTATCCTACACATTCCTATCCTGCATATTCCTACCCTGCACATTCCTATCTGCACATTCCTACCCTGCACATACAGTACCTGCCCAGCACATTCCTATCCTGCACATTCCTATCCTGCATATTCCTATCCTGCACATTCCTACCCTGCATATTCCTCTCCTGCACATTCCTACCCTGCACATACAGTACCTGCCCTGCACATTCTTACCCTGCACATTCCTATCCTACACATTCCTATCCTGTATTCCTATCCTACACATTCCTATCCTGCATATTCCTACCCTGCACATTCCTATCCTGCACATTCCTACCCTGCACATACAGTACCTGCCCAGCACATTCCTATCCTGCACATTCCTATCCTGCATATTCCTATCCTGCACATTCCTACCCTGCATATTCCTCTCCTGCATATTTCTACCCTGCAATTTGCCCAATCAAGGTGTATTTAGATATTTTTTTTCACGTTCAGTCTGGCCATTTGCTCCAACCAGACAATTTTTCTTCTGGTCCTCGAAGAAAATTAATTGACAATTAAAACCACTTCTGTAGAGTTGGGTTTATAATATATTAAAAAAGCTGTAACTGCAGTCCAAAAGCAGGGGTTTAACCTTCCGTACTATTACGAGAAGTTAAAATTTAACCTTAAGAAAGTTTAATAGTGTAACCAGTCGAAGAACACTGCCAGTAATGTTTGTTTTTTTACATGTTTCTGCAGACAAGTAGGAGGTGGGCCAAGGACCATCAGAGGTCGTCCGACCACAACGGAAAGAGTGACGGCAGAGCTGCCAGGCTGAAAGATCAAAATATGGCCAAGAACCTGGGATTGGACGTCAGATACAGCTGGGACGATAAAAACGGTACGAACCGACGGACTTAATAGGCTTTTCTTTTTGGGCTGTGGGTTTTGGAGGTGGGGCGGGGGGCGAATGATTTTTTCCCAAACTGAACTGACACTGAAATTATTTCCTCGATTCTGATTGGCTCTCAGCGAGCAAGTGATATACTTTAGTATTCAACATGAATCCATCCATACTCTGTCGATATCAGAATGATCAACACGAACAAATTCAAGATATTCACATTAGCAACTTTCCAGAACTTTTGGTAGGTATATATATGAACGAAAGTATATAGTGTTCTTAACACAATGAAGCAACTATTCCCAACTACTGCGCCCATTATAGGCAGTCCTCGATCGTTTGTTTACTCGCTTGACTCCGCTCTACACAACACATGTAATGTAGCCTATTGTACTGTGTATAGCATACAACACAATAAAACACAGTGCATTTGTAATTGTATACATGTAGCCGATGTACATTATGTACGAGGTGTTTGTGTACATTCGGAGTTGCGATAGGCGTACTTTTAGTTTTATAATCATAAATTCAAAATGTATTCAGTCAATGAACCATGATAGGCCTAGTCGAATATGCAGTGGCCATGAAGACGGCGAGCGAGTTATGTGCCAGCCAGTGAGTGTACACACAAAAAAAGGCATTTGACGATATGTCTGTGTCTTTTGACTTGTTCGCTGTTTGACGTTTGACGTGCTCACTGAAAGCCAATCAGAATCGAGGAAATAATTTCAGTGTCAGTTCAGTTTGGGAAAAAAATATTCGCGGGCGGGGGGCGGGGGAGGGGGAGGGAAGAAATCATTTGCAAATGTTTATTGTTTTTATACTATAGCTGGCATCTCTTTTGGGCAATGAACTATTCCCCGAGAAAGAATTTGAAACTTTTTAACATTGTTATTGTCCCCGAAATTAAAATAAATATAAGTATAATAACAATTGCTATAACTAGTTGACATTTATTCCCGGACGTATTTATCACCCCGGCCTGCAAGGTTCCTCGGTTGTTCATGGAATGCTAGCTTCTATCTTTATTACAGTCACGGTGAGGTATCAAAGAGTGCACCGAAAGAGGACGTTAAAAAATGTGAGAGATCAATAAAAAATTGAGCGTTGCTAGACCAGTTGTGGTCTTATTACAGTTTATGTCATTTTTTTGCTTATTTTCCTCATCAGGTGACGATAACAGATCGATAGATAGTGAGCAAAGCAGCATTGCTGAGAAAGGACGTGGCTTGAAAACAGTGTCCAAGAGAAACCAAGGTGAGCTTATATGAAATTAGTAATGGAACGTGAAAAGTAAAGGAAACGTTATAATTTATGATTGTTTCGCCAAAGCAATTTTACAGAACGGGGATATCTTTGGTGTTTTAGCAGAGGGCGCCGTCATATCGGTCCTAACAGTGCAGTAAATACTGTTCTGGGTCATAATGAGTGTGAGCCTATCCTTTTTTATACAGATCTCCAAAGAATTCTCAGCGATTTCAGACACTTCATGTGTGTTAGAATATTTCTGTGGCACTTTTCAAGCGTTTTCGAGATGTGGCTTTAACATTCTAGTACCATTTTTTTTATTGGGGGGAGGGGAAGGCATGGGGCGGGGGGGGGTGTCAAACATATCTTAAATCTCCCTGATAGTTGTGAAGATAAGCTCAAAATGATCTCGTCTTCAATAATTACGAGGAGAATCGCAGGTATATGTCCAGTATATTCCATTCCAGTGACTCGGATACAATTTTGCTGTGATTGCAAAATTTCCCTCAAAGAAGCTTCCTGATTGGTCGATGACCAGACGTGTGTAAAGTTGCCACACGAATGGTGCGTGGGCAACATTTTGTTACTAAAATGTATTCGTTGAGTGGTAAATACTGTATGTTTGTCCAAGTTTGTCACACTGTGTCAGGCATGAGCTTTTTCCACGAATTCGCGGAATATCCGTGATTTATTTTCTACCTCAGGGACAAAAACTATGATCCTAACACACTGTAGTATATGCAAACTGGATCCTATACCGCAATTTTTACAAAGATCCGTGATTTTTCTTTTACCCAGGCTCATCCCTGTGTGTGAATCAGGGAATGTGCAGGTTCTTTGCCCAGATGTGGCGTCTGTCAGATAATTCTCAAGGAATTCTCCGTGATTTTCAGACACTTCAAGTGTGTTAGAATATTTGTGTGGTACTTTTCAAGCATTTTCGAGATATGGCTTTAAACATTCCTGTACCATTTTTGTTGTGGTGAGGGGGAGGCATCAAATCTGAAATATCAAATATCAGTATATTGGCTTTTGTATATATACAGGTAACGTCAAGTAAATATCATTTTTGCAATGTTTCGCTACTCTTCTCTGACTCTCTCTACAGCAACGTTCAGATTAAGGAATTTTAATCCGGCTGATTTAGACGAAGAACTGTCGTTGGCTAACGAAGCTGTCCAAGCCAAGAAAAAGAAAAAATGGGCCAGACAAGGTCACGAAAAGCGTGAAATCAGAGCCGTCTTTTCAGACAATCTCTGATCGAGAGCTTTTGAAGCATTTTCGAAAGCAGTTTTTTGTGGATTTGCATGTGCAAGCTGAAAGGTGTCGTTGCCCGGGAGACAAGACGCCCCGCCCCCCGTTACACTATGCGATACCGTTTACAAAGGTTGCCGCGTACTACATCATTTTGAAATCCTGGAATATGGGAAGAAAGAAAGTTGAATGTAACATGTCTTTGAGGGTAGTGTCCCAATGGTGGGCTTCAAAATATGTGTGTGATGGGCTAAATTATTTGCCCGGTATGCTAAAAAAAAAAGATGAAAATTGGTCAAGTGTGATCATTTTTGTGTTGTTGTTTTACTGTCCTCTTTATAATAATGATAATAATAATGGAATTGAAAGAAGTGAAGGTTTGATTCCAGAACTATAGCCTAGCCTGTCAGCTATGAAAGTGCTATAGATCAGTGGTTCAATTGTATAATACCAGCATGGTGCTCTGTGAAGTGAAAGGTATTTGTGGTACAAGCCAAGCCCACACGCTGATCTTCCATAATTTGATTGCTCGACCAGTTAAGGTGCTCTATTCTTGAAAACAATTCCCTGTTGTCAATCATTTTAATAGCAAGTTTGTTAATAGCCTAACATTTAAACGTATATGGTAGCTTGAAGCCTAACCTAACAGAGGCCTCAGAAACTACCTGCTAGTGAAACAAATAAGGGTCAGTTATTTGACTCCAAATCTTCAGCTGCAGCACTTTTGTGATAATTTTGTTGTATGACCCCTCTCAATATCTGGCAACAGAATGATTTTAAATATTGCCTCATGGAAAAAAGAAAACGAAAAAAAACACTTTTGGAATTGTAGCTAAAAGAGTTGTGGAATATGTGTATTTGACTAACATGTTATTCAGCATTCTTACATTCAAGTTACAAAAAGATCCCAGCAAGTCGTCTACATTGCTTTAAATGCAGAGCTTATTTACGTTTTAAATAAATTAGTAGTGTTTGTCTTCCTACAGAAGTGTAAAGAAAGAGTTTTATTTATTATCATGAAGTAAGAAATTAAAATTATGCAATTAACGTTTATATTAATTAACACTTTTGTTGTTTTCATGAAGATTTTGTAATTTCATAGAATATCGTCAAAAGCTGGTGCAGATATTATTAAACAGTCTTTCGTTCTTTTATTTCCGGTCATCATACCCGTTAGGTCGAATCATTATCATTGTATACAATATTTAATTAGTCTTTCAAAAATATAAAATGTTAAAATATTGAATGATTTTCTTTTCTTCAATACTCGTTATTATAATTGCCTTTGAGTTTGTTTATATAATTAGATTGCCTCTAATTTTATATTATGTAGGTGCAGATGGCATGACCCTAAGACCTTGATCCTTAGGTACAGTTTGATCATGGAAATCCATGGAAATATTTAAAAGGACCATGATAATGGGTTAATCACCCATTCCATTTGTAAAGTGACTTAAAAATCACATAGTATGGTGGAAGAATCTGTATCTTTGTCAGGTTATATTTGTACATGTGTGTATCTGAATATTAAATTTATCAAGAAATTATATGCCCACACATTTTTTATGTTGGCATTTGTGCGGTCAGCAAATTGGGTCTTTTGTATTGTAAACTGTAATTGGCTTTGCTTTTCTTTTGTTATGTCCACTACATTGGTCAAGACTGACTGTAATGTAAACCGCATTGGTAAAGACTGATTGTTATGTAAACCGCATTGGTCAATGCTGATTGTAATGTAAACCGCATTGGTCAAGACTGATTGTAAATGTAAACCGCATTGGTCAAGACTGATTGTAAATGTAAACCGCATTGGTTAATACTGATTGTAATGTAAACTGCATTGGTCAAGACTGATTGTAAATGTACACCGATCGGTCAAGACTGATTGTAAATGTAAACAGCATTGGTAATATCTGTTATTCAAACCTCATTGACCATCATAGCTAATTCTTTTGTTGTGTAAATCACATTGTTCATAGCTTATTAACTTGCTCACATATTTTAGCCATGCTTCTGTAGAAAGTCATTTTATCATCTTCAAATATTTATTTTCACCAAATTTATGGACATTTAATGGAAACCTTGTTTCCTAACATTGAAGGTCTTCAAGGTTAGGTTAGTGTCAAAGTTGAGACCTCTAAAATATGTCAATGTTTCAAAAATTCAATGAAGAAGTACGAGGTTAAAAAAACAGCAGATGGAAATGGTTTTCTTGACAAGGTTGTGGGTGTGGGGGGGGGGGGCATGGTGGTGGAGGGGGAGTCCGAGAGGGCTTTGTTATAAGTTCGGAAGTAGAGATAAGCTATTAGACTCTAATAGCTATCTAATTTATTCAATATTTATTCAAGATTTATGGTGCATATATTGAGAATTATACTTACACATATTCTAATTAAGGAGATTTATGTGGCTTATATCTGGTGGATACCATATTTCTTTCAAACATCTTTCATTTGCAGCTATAAGGGTGCCATGACGTAGGATAGATAAATAAAAATAAAGAAGGAAGGAAATAAAACGGAACTTAACATATTGAAAATATTTTAAACTATAAAATAAAGTTGAGTCGACAAGATTTTTCGTTTTTAATTTTCATCTTTGTTTTGTATTTTTGTGGAACATTTCGTGGCAGAAGGTGTTCCTGTGTCACACAAACAAGGTTATCTATAGCACAATTGTAGATTGCAGTGAAATAACATGAAACGTAAAAAAAAAATGTGACTCGCGGAAAATTAATGGAACGATGAAAGCGCTGCGAAAATGTTTAAGATCTCTCTGTAAATAATTTGTAAAACCATTTTCAACAAAAGGAATAATTGCTTAATAACAATTTGCCAAAACTTGATCAATTCCATGCATTTAGAAAGTGATCAACCCATTAGTTTAGTTGCAAACATGCAAAAATAATTTAAATTTTAACAACTGTTCATTTCATTTCCCTGAAATACACTGAAAAGGATTTTAATGAATGATATCATTTAGACAGTTTGTAACATGTTGTTTAAAAAACTCATTTATGAGTTTTAAAATGAGTTTAAACTTCCAACGTTTTGCATTTAACGTTCAACGAATGAACCAATTTTAAATTTAATAAATGGCCATCGTCCATTAAATGGTTTAAAACAACAGGACCATCGCAGTAATGCTAGTATGAAATAACCTGAACCACCCACGAGCCAGTAAAATTTCAGAACGCACCAATTCTTTGCAACCAGACCAACAAACTGGGTAAATTGCACTAAGAAAATAATAGGAACACAAGTAGAAATACAAGATGATCTGAGTACAAAAGAAATTTCAATACAAGAATATTAAACCTGTTTTTTTTTGCCTTCTGATTTTCGTGTACATGCTTTAACATTCCTAAAAAAAATTCCATTTTTTAAAGATTGGCATTTGTTTGTAATAATACCTTTGCATTTGACTCACAGAATCAAAAAGGGTTGCACAATAAGTCCACAAATTAATGTTTACTTTATGTTTTATTAAAATTTGCACAAATTTCAACAAATTATGAAGAGTAAAGAAACTAATGGTAGTTTTTTTTTTTGGGGGGGGGGCCCAAAATATAAAATATGTGCTCAGGTTACTTCAACTCTGTATAAGCTTCTTCAAATTATTAAGAAAAGTACTTGACATCTCCGAACCCTGTATCAGAATAGCAACCATACTGTCGTAAGCTTTATTTGAATCGTGTTGCTTAGCTACGAGGTCTGAGAGTTCACTTGTTTCAGTCATCCCTACTTGACTCTAACGTACTTCTGAGACGAATCCCTCTTTCTCGAATGGTCGTTATTTCTTTGGCAAATTTCTTTGGATGTAGAATTAAACCTCATTCGATTATACGATGGACTTGCTCAAGATTACAGTATGGTCCACACCGCAAGCGACATCTAAAACCTCTCCGGGAACATAGACCTGTCCAGAAAGACAGACAGAGGAAAAACATGAGAAAATTGCAAACGACTCAAGAGATTGGGAATGAGGGGTTACAGATCTTGAGAGGTAAGCAGTTCTAGAACAACAAGGCAATTAATATTCATTTAAAGCAGCATTTAGCGTCCTTTTCTATGATTTTTCTCAACCTCACTGACTCCATTATGCCATAACGACATACATAACTAGCTTATCTATTCAA
Source organism: Apostichopus californicus (assembly GCA_020650975.1). Taxonomy (NCBI): domain Eukaryota; kingdom Metazoa; phylum Echinodermata; class Holothuroidea; order Aspidochirotida; family Stichopodidae; genus Apostichopus; species Apostichopus californicus. The sequence goes on from JAIPMN010007120.1 coordinate 13,257, forward strand.
ATCTTACTTCAAATGGTGGCATAAAGTCGAAAAATTTGCAACTTTCAACTTTGTTTTTCTCCAAGATATTTTCCGTTGGGACCCCAATAAACCTCGCCCATAATATGAATATTTAAACACTACGAACGTCATTGACCAATACGCGTAAGTAATACAACATCATGCTTGATTTGTGTACAGTCTATATGGCAGTTGTACCAGGGAGTTCCATAACAACTCCCTGGTTGTACCAACGCAAAGTCTTGAATCTATTTTTAGCAACGGCTCATAACTACACCTGCATCTCTGATTGGTTGAATTCAAACTAGTGGGTTTGGGGGAACTGTATGGGATTAATTTTAAATGTGGAATTTGTCGTGGACACTTTTCTCGTTATCTGCAAATATCCTTAATTACTCGACAATTAAAGTTGTTGACAGGGAAAACTTGGCTAATATCTTAGTTTGCTGTTTTGTGATTGATATATGTAAAAAACTCGATGGACATGTCAAAAAAGTAGAAAACGGCAACCAAACGCAAAGTGCTGCTTTAACAGGGTTGGCATTTTCCCGGGAAAAAACCTGTTTTTCCCACTAAGCGGTAAAAACCAGGTAAAAACCGGGAAAAACTGGTAAATACCGGTAAAAACCGCCTCCGTCTCGAAACCTAATATTACTTGTCCGT
>JAIPMN010007121.1:0-11607 GCA_020650975.1 Apostichopus californicus
CAAATGAGATTTTTTTCTCATTTGGAAATGAAAAAGGGGTTTTCTGACTTGCGGAGCGGGGGGCGGAATGATACTTCCGCCCCACCATATTTTTCACTGGGGGGGGGGCTGGCGCCTCCCCCAGCCCCACCGGTTCCTACGCCCTTGCTCTCAACAGATTCCCGACCATCAGAAACCATCATCAAAATGCATGGAAACGAGCTTGCGACACTAGAGGGGACTAGAGAGGGGAAAAGTCACCGAGGAAGAACCTTGGCACCAAACAACGAACCTACTGCTCCGCTCAGCTCTCAACCCCAATCCCCTTGCATCGAGACCGTGATTGTGTGATCATCGTCAGGTGTAGATATATCACGGTTTCCCTATACAAAGGGGAACATAATGCTACACATGATCTTAGCCAAAAGGCCGAAAACTGGAATATAAACTTGTCCGAAATCTGGTCAAACCCGCAATCGACTGAAATATAGTTTACTTAGTATATAGAAGGCTGTCCTCACTCTCTCTCTCTCTTCAGAACTTTTGTATACACGTAGCACTGGTATTTATATATATCCAGCTTGTATATTCTATACATACTCGTTTTCTATACTAATGATGGCAGAAATTTTAAGCACGCATTTGTAAGGTACTCACGTTCCTATCTTTCTCATGTTAATATGTTCTTTCTCATGTTAATATGTTCTTTCTCGAGTTAATATGTTCTTTCTCATGTTAATATGTTCTTTCTCATGTTAATATGTTCTTTCTCATGCTAATATGTTCCTTCTCATGTTAATATGTTCTTTCTCATGTTAATATGTTCTTTCTCATGTTAATATGTTCTTTCTCATGTTAATATGTTCTTTCTCATGTTAATATGTTCTTTCTCATGTAAATATCTTCTTTTTCATGTTAATATGTTCTTTCTCATGTTAATATGTTCTTTCTCATGTAAATATGTTCTTTCTCATGTTAATATGTTCTTTCTCATGTTAATATGTTCTTTCTCGTTTTAATATGTTCTTTCTCATGTTAATATGTCCTTTCTCATGTTAATATGTCCTTTCTCATGTTAATATGTCCTTTCTCATGTTAATATGTTTTCTTTTTCGAGTTAATATGTTCCTTCTCGTTTTAATATGTTCCTTCTCGTTTTAATATGTTCTTTCTCATGTTAATATGTTCTTTCTCATGTTAATCTGTTCTTTCTCTTGTTAATATGTTCTTTCTCATGTTAATATGTTCTTTCTCATGTTAATATGTTCTTTCTCATGTTAATATGTTCTTTCTCATGTTAATCTGTTCTTTCTCATGTAAATATGTTCTTTCTCGTTTTAATATGTTCTTTCTCGTGTAAATATGTTCTTTCTCATGTTAATATGTTCTTTCTCATGTTAATATGTTCTTTCTCATGTTAATATGTTCTTTCTCATGTTAAACTGTTAAACGTGTTAAACTGAGAAATAAATTTGAATCGAAAACAAAATTACAGATCGCCGATACGACCAGCACTTAGAGTAATGATGTCATAATGCTGCAGCATCTATACGCATGCGTGATGTAAATATTGCAAACCAAACATATTTAACATGATTTAAACCACAAATATATTTATTGTACTTATAAGAGTATCCTATATACGTATTACCACATTACCACAGGCCATGCTGATACTGATAGTTAGAAAAGTATATATTTTTTTCCTGCCAATAGAAATGTTTTTTGTTATAGTCTGGTATAGTTTAATGTTCATTATTATTGTGTGGCCCTTCTTTGTCATGACGGTTCTTATAATATTTCGTCTCTTCTCTCCTATAGTTCTACCTATTTACCGCTTTCATGATCCTGCCTCTCATGTGTCTCTTCTTTGCCTATGGACTCATCATATTGGAACTTTGGAGAGGAATTATGTCGGAGAAAAGAGCCACAGCGAAAGGTATATGCTTATAATTTAAAATAATAATGATATATAATACAAACTAGTTTCAGAAATAAATTAAATGAATATTCCTGTTGGTAAAAACATTGCTTGAAAGAAAATTGCTAGACATTTTTCTGTATCTTTAAAATAAAACCAAGTCCTCATAACAGGTTGTGTGCAGAGATTTTATTTTTTATTTTTCAACAAATCTTGTGAATGCATCTGGCAACAGTAGAGTGATGTCATCATGGAAATTGAGCTGTAAATGTTTTCCTTTTCAATATGTCAAAAATTTACCTAAAGAGGAAAACATATTTCTACAGAGAGAGAGAGAGAGAGATATATAATTGTGTTTTAATGTAAGTGTAAATACAGAGTACATTGACAGTTAATTAAGCAACTTTTAAGTTAAACTCAACAAGTTACATTTGTCCAACTGGCAGTATACGGCAATTTATGACTAAACTGCCCAGTTTCAACAAATGGAACCAATCACGGGGTAATATGGATAGGTATATATGTCTCTCTATAAAGCTTATCTATATAGCAATTTGACCAACATTGTCCTGGAAACAACATATCATCTGTAATTTAATTCCTCAGAGAAAGAAGAAAATGGAACGCCAATGAAAGATCTTCGAACTTCAGCTACAACGGTGTCTCCTGATTCGAACGCTAACGACCCATTCTTGAAAAACAACAGTAAAGCTATCTATCGCCCTCAGTCCGGAAAAGTTGCAACCCGAAATATGGGGCCTGTACGGAGCACCTCTTCGAATAATGCCAAGAAGCGAGTCGTTCGAATGCTGATTGTCTTGGTTTTATTGTTCTTCATTGCTTGGACACCGACTTGGATTTTGAATATGTGGTTCGTGGTGAACAGGGAAGGGGTCATGAAGCTAGTGAGACGTTTCCCGCATGTGGTGAGTAGGTTAATATACATGCTTTATTTGGTGAGTAGGTTAATATACATGCTTTATTTGGTGAGTAGGTTAATATACATGCTTTATTTGGTGAGTAGGTTAATATACATGCTTTCTGAAGGATGCCTAATTTATAAGCAGAGTTTTCGTTTCCGATATGCCAAATATAAAAGTGGATGGAAATATATACAGTTGATTGCAGGTCAAGTACTTGCTAGACCGAGCCTTTAAATATTTATCTTGAAAACACGATAAGTTCCAATGTATCAATGTTCCGTTTAGTTTAACCCCCAAACCGACTTCCCAATTCAGATACATTTGGCTAGTTTAATGTTAATACACTGTTTTCCAAAGCTGCTCTTATAACATCACATGAAATGGCAGACTTCCCAAAATTCAAACAATTTTCATGGGATTATACTTGTCATAAACGTTTATGGCTATATTAACATATAATAATATTAATATAATAACATAAGAATTTAAGAATAAAAACTAAATTAAAAAAGAATCGGACAATGTTTATACCTTCAAATTGTGTTTGGTTTCTATGTCGTTTGATGTATCGGTCTTGCTGATAATATCAGATTTGAACATCAACATGCACGTTGCTTAGTATGCTATGATGATTTTTCCCCTCACAGTTGCTGGTCATAAGGTTGATGAGCTACGCCTCGGCCTGTGTGAATCCAATCGTTTATTGCTTCATGAATAGATCTTTCCGTAACGGTTTCTTGGAAGTCTTCAAATGTTGCACTGGACCAGTGAAAGGGGACACCAAGCCAACTGTGGGGTCCGCTACTACACACAGGACCCGTATGCATCATCCGCCAGACTCAACTACCAACTACACAAACGTTTCATCCGGAGAGGAAGATTGAAAGCAACTTAGACGATGACAGTCACTCGTGTACCTGATACCGATTCCGCGAGAATTTATTTATACACCTTTCGTCATGGTTACGTCGTCTTTAACGGCGTAACCGTCCGTGACGTAACGATTTGGCTGGAGAGAGGAAAAGAAAACTGATTGTTTCGTGCAACCATTGAATTGTATAATATAGGAATAGATAGGGTGAGAGAGTCAGAACACAAGCATAGTCCTTCTGTGTATAACGGTCACCTAGCAACAGGTACGGTATCTTGCAGGTGCTATTTCTAAATCAAACACTGGTTTAGTGGAATGCACGCAAGCCACTCGTAACATGCGAGTAACACTTTCCAATCGTTATAGGCACATTAATGATTCACAATGCTAACCGTATGAAGTGACGCTGATGTGTGAAACAGCTCCACAACATGTCTACAACGACACATTATTAGCCAGGAGACTGTATTGGTGTTAACTTACACCTTAGAAGGATAAACATTAGTAGACTTTACTGAGAAGAAGATGGAAAATATGCCTGAACTTGCCAGCAGACAACATTTTAAATCACAACTTTCTTTCCAAATACAACGTTGTTTACCGTAACAGCTTGACTAGAGTAGGAACCGGGTCTACAAAGACCAGTTATCTTCTAAGATGTTGAATTACATCCCAAAAAGAAAGATTACCGAAGTAACATCATTATTTATTATTATGATTATTATCGGATCATTATTTTTAAGAACAAGATCAAATAATTTAAAATTTATTATTCCACTTTAGAGGTTTTACGTTAAGCATCATTAATACTTAACGGATAGCTAAGAGGCAACGTCACCATTACGTCATTAGTTTGGAATTCGCTTTAAGCAGCTGGTTGGTTTGTAATGTAATAGCCTATAAAGCAGTTTCCCGGTATTGTTAACCTAATATGAACATGTATATATGTCGTTTTGGGAAACTCACATGTTAGCAAATATGTCGAATATTATAAAGAATTAATATCCGCTTCTTTCCAGATCACAATTCCCTGTTAGGCTAGAAACTTTATAAACAGCAGTTTCGTGACAGATGTACTGGATTCGACGCCTAGCCTATACTTTACATACATGAAATAGAACAATGATCAGGGGCGGGTTAATCAATCTGTATACAGACAGGCTCGCACCGTGCCCATCATTGAGTCTGAGGGTTCGAAAACGTCGTCGGGTTGAGATGCCGAAGTAGCCACTATCCTATTGGTCGCGAAAGATGTTATTTTTCGTATACGAGGCGTCATTGACTATGGCGCTTGTTTTAAGTTTCCAGTGCAGCCGTTTGGATCACTGAGCCACGAACAACGTATGTCTCAGTCTGTCCATGGTAGTGTTAATGCTGCTATTATGATATATGAATGCACACTGGCGGGCAAGTAGAGGGAGTATATATACACCGCATCTACGGAACAACTTACAAATTAATATTGAGTGAATTTGATGTATGTAGAAAGGCCAAGACATAATCATCGCCAAATAAGTAATGAAAGCAAATTACTTTTTTAAGGGTCATTGACATTACCCAAAATACGCTTAACGTCAAGTAACAAAACTGATACTTTAAACTTCAAAAGGAACATTTGACTGTCGAAGACCCTCCAAACATTTTCACCCAATCGAGATATTAAAATTGTCTTCTGTTTTAGCACATTTCGGTGTCTGGGTGTAATGTCGATACTCAGAGAAGCGCCAGGAAATTATTTCTATAAAGCAAACAATTAATGGAAACAAAGACATTTTAAGCTCAAGTGCCCAGATGACATCATCCATTCTGTTGTTGCCAGATGCATTTAATATCAAAAATTGAAAGCATTAATATCTTGCCGTTGTTGAAATGCGCTCAGGATGTGCTTTTCTTCTTAAAGATTCAGATATTCTGTTTTAGCAAGCACTCTTCAATGTCTGGGTGTAATGTCGAGACTCCGAAGCGACAGAAAATTTATTTTAAAAGCTCTTTGTAATTTTTTAGCAATCTCGAGGTTAGAACTTGTGCGCTTTAAATGGATTTTCTGATGGCAAACAAAGTTAAAACTTATATTGAAGAGGAAACAATATATTCTACACTGTTAGTTAAAGACCCCATCTCAATAAGTTGTCTCTAAGTTGATATACGGCTGCTAAAAACAAAAAATCTTAATTTAAAAATATTATTTTCCTCTGTGGAGAAATGATCGAAAAATTCAAAACAAAAAAAATCAGTTGGAGTTCCCAGATGAAGTCCATTCTGTTGTTGCCAGATGCATTTAAGAAATATCACAAAATTTGAGCATTCCTATATCTTCCCGTTACAGAAATGGTTTAAGAATGTGGTTTTCGCCTTAAAGATTCAGAAACATTTCAGCAATTTCGTCATTCAACAATCATTTTCAACCACCATAAAATCCTATAAATGACCTAACTTATAATTCGATCTTGCACATTAGATTAGGGTTAGACACTAAAATTGATCTTGCGAGCCGCAGTAAAAGTGTGTATCCAGTCCGTCAGTCTGCGGGCCGACGTGAGTACTCCAATGACCAATGCGGAAACATTACATGGGAACGTAAAGAATAGAAAATTCAACATTTTACAATTGTAATGTTAAATATCCTATCACAAGTAGGCCTTCTTTAAAAAGATAAAAAAAATCCAAAAAGTGTTATGTTTAACCCCCCCCCCCCCCAGTTATTCAGATGTTTGGCTGGATGAGAAACATTGACATGATAAAAGTATTGGGGAGTGTGAATAGTGGAATAATGTTGTTCGATTGTTAACATTATTATGAATGTTAACATTATGACAAAACTTTAGGAATTTAATGAATAAAGGCCTACAATCAAAGGTCGCCAATGGGTGTATATTTACATCTGTAAACCTTGAATGTTCGGTATCATTATTTGTACAATTAAACAAAAATATATATATATAATTTACGTTTTCATATATTTCTTTTAACGCAACCGTTTTAATTGTTTTAATGGAGGAAACGAAAGTGGCCGGAAGTACTTCTCCACTAAATGCACCATTGATTTTGTAATTATTTCTTTCTCGTTCTATTTTTTTGTTTTTGTATTTATTTCTAATATTTTTTAGCCAGTGCTTACTTAATAGGGTTGATATATAAATATATACACATATGATATATCTACACCCACTGTGGTTGAATTAACAGTACGATAAATACATCTTAATTATCTCAAATATAGATAGTTTTTTTTTCTGTGCAATTTTGTTTATAAAGGTCCCAAATGAAAGCTTCTTATTGTTACGCAATTAACCAATGTCTTGTATTTTATTGGTTTATTATTAAAAAATAATAATGTTTAATATTATTCCAAAATGTTAGACATTAACTTTAAAATCATGAAGTAAAAATACCTCGACCACTTCTTACTATAATGCTTTCCATTGAAGTTCACCTGTTACGAGGGGGTATGGGGAGGAGGGGGAGGGGAGGGGGAGAGACTGCACGGGATAAAGGAGTTTTAAAGTGAGTAGATTGGAGTACGGAAACCTTATGACATATTTCGTCTTCATCGTTTGCCACTTTATGGATATTTTTAAGATAAATTTAGTAATTTATCAACATGATATGACTGCGATCGTTTTACCTTAATCTACCCCATTAGATATTTCAACGTACTTACGTAATAATATCTAATGCTTTGATCTGATCTGATCTGCTAGTGACGGATTGACCTAACCGATTATGTACTGACCCGGGACCGATACGTAGCTGGGTCCGAGGGGTCGAAGGCGTCGCCAACCTGCCGAGGCACCGAAGGCGTCGATTTCCTCTCGGTCGACAATGGTGCTATAGTTTCGACCGAGGCGCCAAATGCACCGTTTATTTCAAGGCCCACATGTCGATTACAGTCAATGCGCGTTATCCAACATCGTCTCACTTTCAACGGTATCAGTCTGGCTCTTTTGCGATACTTTTTGGACTCTTTTGCTTGAAAGTTTCAACTAAACGCCTAAACCTTCTCTCTCTGTTAAGGTCCATAATAATAGTACTACTTTATCTGTCATCGATATTACGTAAAGAAATGAACACCGTTTTCGTATAAGCGTAATGTTTGGTGACGTCATAGTGATCGTGACGTATGTATACCATTGTATCATATGGCAGTCTCACATTGATCGTAGTATATAGATTTTTTAAATTTACTCAAAGAAGGGGTCGTTTTTTTTTCTTAATCTGTGCGAACAAGAAAAAAGTATGCCTGACTGCATACATTCTAGAGAAAATTACAACTATAGAAAAACACAAAGGCCTATAACTCAAGCAAAACAGGTTTTCTTTTATTTATTTTGTGTTTTTGTTTTTTAACGTTGGCTATTTTTATAACATATCCCCGGTCTTCTGCACAGATTTGCATGAGATCCAGAATGTTCATGATAATACTGAGCTTATTCCTTTCTGTAATTTACTAAACTAGCTAAAGGTTTTTTTCTTTCTTCTTCTTTCTCTGATTACCGATGACGTGTGGCGAACTACTGAACATAAATTTGTCAATCGTATAACAGATCAAATTCTTCAATTCTTTGATCAACGAATGCGTTTAATTTAGTCATCGATTTCCTGCAGTATAGGGGGGCAGGAGGGGGAGGGGCTTGGTATTTTGGAATAATTTGGTTTATTCCTTGCCAGTCATAAGAGTGTGCAAAAATTCCCCTACTCTAACGGATTTTGCTATTTTTTATAAAACAACGAAGTACTTTTAGATGGAATTAAAAAACCTTCCGAGACCCCCCCCCCTCCCAATAACCCCTCCCCTGGGTGGATTTTAAATGATCTTACAGGAAATATTCCGCAGCAACTCCATTGGTAGTCGTTCGCTGAATTTTGCTGTTAAACTGTTGATTTGATCGTTTTCATTAGTTTATCATTTTGACTTTTCTTTTACTTTACTTGTTACTGTCATAACTAAGGATTTATTTAAACCTAGTTTTAAATGCATATATTGCTTGAATAGTACTATTATTGTCACTATTCGTTATGAGACTATTCGGATTTTTGTTTTAAATTAAACTACATTCAATGTAAAAGTTTTACTTCTATGAGCAAGGTTATTTTTTGATATGACCGAATTTACTTAATTAATTAATTATTACTCTTATCGTTATCACTGTATCATCATCTGTGTATATTGTATAAAGTTATATCAAAATTGCCCAAAAAACCCTGAAAATAACCGGTTAAGAACAAAATTGCAATTGCTTTCAAGAATTTACTTTATTATCGAACAATCAGAATATAAATTGTAGAAATTCTAAATTCATATTAAATAACACTTGTAGATGACCGTTAACGGTACACAAATACTTAAATATTATACATTGTATTTATATACCGGTAGTTTACTCAGCATAGATAGTTGTAACTATTAATTTAAAAGCCAAAAAAAATGTAAAAATCCTCCAACCGGTATTGTGTTCTAATACAAAATAAAATGTAATTTAACTGTTACCCCTCCATGGGTTTTTGTCCTTTTTTAATGTTTATATCAGTAGCACAGATACATTGTTAGGCGGAGCCAGTTTGGAGAGAAAGGGGGAGGGGGGAAAACACCACAGGCTCTGTTTTCTAAAAAAAAAATCTCAAGAAGACCCCTTGTGGGCTTGCCATAAAAAAGTCCCCTTTTTCTGTAATAAAGCCCTTTTTCTGTGTGTGTGTGCGTGCGCGTTTGTTTGTTTGTTTTTCTATCTGACCGAGGACTTGAACAAAAGAATTCCAGGTCCTCGGTTGTGTTTTCTAAAGAATCACCACGTCCACGGAAGAATTATATTGTATGGGGTATTGTTAAGGTTAGGGTACGTGGATTTGAACAATGGAAAATACAATGGGGTCCTCGGTCTGAATGTAATACAAACATATGTGTGTGTGTGTGTGTGTGTAAAGGAACAAATCAGTATTGAAAAAAATAAACCCCTAAAATACTGGAATTTTCCTTAATCCGTCGGGATGCTGCAATATTGTACTATTTTAGCATTTCTTTAGTGAAGTCATGACTGTCCCTCTGACACATAGCACAGCTGTCTCTCAGTCAGTCAGTGCACCTCACCTCCCCTTCCCCACCCACACCCAACCCTCCAACATCCATTCTTACTTTCCGCAGGAACCATCTGGTGAGCACGCACACTCATAAACACCAACACGAACTCATACAAACCTGTTTTTGAACCTTCATGCAAATGAAGAGAATGAATATGTATTAAGAGATTTACACTACAACAAGGTTATAAATGCTAGAAGCAGTTGTCGATGTTTTATCCGTAAAGATGTTGATTTCTGTCTTAATATACGGAGACCACCCACCACCCCCACTCCAATTTTTTGTGTGTGGAATGTGGATACAACTGAAACAAAATCCTGGCTATAACACATGTGGAGTACCTACAGTAACGAGACTTGTAACTTCAAAATGTTTAATATCTATATCTATATACGTACGTGATTTGGAAAGGAATGAGCCGTATTTGAAACATTTTTATAATAAAACATAAATCTAGGGGAAGACATGTTTACAATGTTTAGATAAGTAAAAATTGAAAATGATGGAATGGGTAAAAACAATTTTGCGACAAAACTAATTAAGTAAGCTAGACGAGAAGTGCTATATTTTGTGACAAGAAAAAACCGCAATCTGTTTTTTTTTAAATGGATTGCAAATTTACAATACTTAAGCAATGTCACGTAAATCGAATTTCTCAATACGTAAGACGTTATATGATATTACCTAGGTATAATGTGATTGCATGATAATATATTTCCTCTACCCATGGATCTGGTGGGGGGGGGGGGGGGNNNNTGATGGTAGCTTTTATGTAACATCTCGGTGTATCGAATTAACCGAGACATATGTTATATCGCGATCCCCGTTCACTATATGCATTCTTTCAATAAACAATCTCGATTTTGATTATTAGCAAGTTTACCAAACATTCGCATGCTTAAAACAGTGTTCTGCCCAGGGTCGATTGAGTGCCGGCAGGACTATCTAAGCGGAGCGCCACCATCGGTTGGCGCGGAGCGTACAAGAAAATTTGGGGTTTTGGAAACCCCCCAGATGGCCGGAAACGGCCCTTCCCGAGTATTCTGAGCCACATGTAGACAGCTTTGAAATGAGATCTCATGTCTGGAATTTTTCATAATTAATGAAAAAAGTTAGGACAAATATCTGGAGCACCAGAGTACAGACCAGCCGGTGGTGCCTATTAAATAAATCATTCAGGCTGAGATGATAATTTTAGATGGACAGTGAGTGAGAGTCCACTCCCAAATAAAGACGAATCATTATGAATTATGTATTCTCTCTCCGGCATTTATTCAACATCGGGCCTATGAAATCGGTCCATTAAAAGGATATCACATAATTACAATAACAGCAATTACGAAGGTACCCGCCCAACGCGATACTACCCTGTTCGTAATTTATTACCCGAATCCTACGCAAAGTGTGATTTAAAAAAAAAAAAAAAAATTGCAAACCGAAAGTTAGGCAGATTTCCCATTGACTTAGTGTGGTGTTAGGCTACCATGTGGTCGAAGATAACAGATATAACGAAGGTACCCGCCTGACGCGACACTACCCGGTTCCTAATTTATTACCCGAATCCTACGCAAAGTGTGATTTAAAAAAAAATGCAAACCGATGGTTAGGCAGATTTCCAATTGACTTAGTGTGGTGTTAGGCTAACATGTGGTCGAAAATAACAGCAATAACGAAAGTATTCCATGGATATCTTATAACTGCGTCACAATTTCAGCTACTAAACAGATATGACTAGGCTAGATTACCCATTGACTTAGTGTGGTGTTAGGCAACCATGTGGTCGAACGTAACAGCAACAATGAAAGTATTCCATAGATATCTTATAACTGCGTCACAATTT
>JAIPMN010007122.1:327-10528 GCA_020650975.1 Apostichopus californicus
TTTTTTTTTTTTTTTTTGGCTTCACCAAAAAAGTTTGAGCGGATACTTTTGTAACAGGTGGTTGGATGAAAGGAAATCTATAATCACGCGATTAAGAAGAATCACATTGCGTGAGACAGCCCTTTTGGGAATTTTATCATATCAACGACCTTACAAGCAAAAGCCTTACACTATGAAGGGTCAAATAAAACTCAAAATATGTGTATAAGCAAAAGAACAAAACTAATGTATAGGTTTTCATAACGTATAGACAGGGCGTGGCTAGTTGATCAATGGAAAAATACGCACGCTCTTACCACACGCTTTGTTCGTGGTTTATTTAGCCTTTTCGATTGAAGCATTTTCGTTTTCTTTCGCGTGAAGCAACCGAATAAAGTACCTTAATGGTAGATCAAAATATCTCGTGTGAACTCAATTTGGGTAGAAATCAGAGATGTTTAAAGGATAAGAGGTTAAGCACACAATTATTTCTGATATTTTATAAACTGTTAAGAAAAAACAACACTGTGTCATCAAATTTCAAAAAAATGTTTCAATTGATCGCGGGGTCAACCGGGGTCAAGACAGGTGGGGTCTTTTGGACGTTTTTCTGGCTGGAGCCAACTTTGGGCCCATGCCATTTCTTAATTAATGCATTGGTGGGCTTATAATTGCTTATAGGTATAGACATGCAACCATAGATAATACCCAAGGAATATAGGATTCATGTGACCCCTCATGTTGGCACAGGGTGACCTTAAAAATCACAAACAAACATTTTCGGCTGAATAAAGTGCCTACTTTGGGTGATCATAACCAGAAGAGTAAAGAAGATACAGTTGAATTGAGTGCAGATTTATGACTTTTGGCAAGAAGTAAGATAGAATACCAAATTTGAGCTCTCTACCTGGTAAGTCGGAAAATATCACAAAAGTCACTTTTCGCGAATCGCAAACGAGCAAAATGGCCATTTCGACCAAATTTCATAAATTTCATTTCAAAAGGCCATATCTCAAAAACGACATGTAGTATGATTTTACTTTTTTGTATATGTTCATTTGGGACATACTCAATCATTCTTATTAAAATTCTTTTAAATCTGAGAGAGTCACCTGGGAACTTTTCAGAAAATTGGTTGATTTGAGGCGGAATGACCCTTTAGATTGTTGAGGTTCAACCATGAAAGCGACTGGATTGTATAGTCTACTACACGGACCCATTAGGTCGGTTCCTCAGAAGCAACACAAAACTCAATGGAAAAGTATAACACTCTTATGGCCTGAAATGATATTTTTACGATATAATATTATAAATAACACTTCCTTTGGCCTGAAATTATTTCTTTACGATATATTATATACAAAATTGTCAAGGTGTCGAATGTCATTCAAGGGTGTTCTGTTGTTAATATGAACTAAAAAAAACATGTTTTGGTTGAGTTATTATAATTAGAAGAAAAAAACAATGGATTGGCATTAACATTAAACCCTGAGGAGTCGATGTCATCAGGAGGCATTTCGCAGAGGTTTAACACATTTTATAAGTTAATTTCTTGCAAACAAGGATAGCTGTAAAAATGTAGAAACATTTCTAGCACTCAAGTTTATTTTTTCCTTCTGTTTTTTGTTCTTAGATTATCACATATCTGGGACTAAAATTCTGCCAAAAAAGTCATCATTTAATCAAAGCAGCGACACAACCGGTTAAACACAGGATATTTTGGTTCCAGTTTGCACAGTGTGTTTCGGTATACGACTCCGAATTCCAAGGTAACTTTGCAATTTATTGACAAACTACAATTAACTCGGCAACGTTATCGAATGTTATTGATTGAATGATTAATTTTCACTTTATTATGAATGAATTTTTATTTTTTTAATATTATGAATAACACTAATTAAAATTTGAAAATATCAAAATTTGAAAGCCTGTGTACAGGTATTTGTGATTCCTTATAGACAATACTCTATATGGGGAACATCTGATAGTAACATCCATGCCCACAATATTTTCAAATGTTTTGACCGCTGTTAAACTCCCAGTGAACAGGACGTATGTTCTTAAACCTAATACGGACCTGTATACATTAAGTATACCAATTCGATCGATTGTTTTACGTTTGGGGCATATGGTGTGTTAGGAGACAACTTTCAACAAGCTTCAACACTGCTGATTTGTTGCATATATGCGGGAAAGCACAGATATGAAAATGATCTGAGCGACGAAATGTTTCAAATTTAAGTAAAAAAAGTAGTAATTATAAACCACAAAGTAACTTTCCAGTTGACGAGAAAAATATTGCAAGGAGTCTTGCTTTGAAGACTGGTGATCTCATATTTAGTTGTACTTAATAAAAGTTAGGTTAAGTTGCTGACAATTGGCGACCAACTCATTGAAAACTGTTTTTCTCAGCGCGGTAAAAGGCATGGCGGTAGTCAAATAACCCGATGAGAATGAGACGTATGCGTAAGTATTCTCATATATGTTTATATCTCTATGGCATGAGTAACTTCATGTGAAAACGATCATTTTATTCCTTAAATGGAAACGAAACTTAAAATTGGACCTTAAAATTGGACCTTACAATTGGACCTTGTAAGTTTCTCGATCCTTTCGTGTAGTATCATTAAAAGTTATTGTTCTACCAGGCTGTATTTTTGTAGGCCTATACTCATTTTGTTTCTTGTAAAGCGCATTGAGACCGTCAGTATAATGCGCTATACAAATAAGTATTATTATTATTATTATTATTAATATTGAAGACTTACGGATTCTGTATGTCAGGAATTGTATCCTGAAACACCTTGAGATTTTTTAATATTTTTTATCATAGGGTAAACATTCGCCATAAGTTATAATAACAGCGCACAGGCCATAGCGACCCAATCGTAGAACGGCAAGATCTCAATTTGTAGGGAATGTTGCCATAAAAAAGGCGGGAAAATCCATCCACAAATTGTAATATGGAAAGGCAGTAAACTAAGATTTTATTTTGCATAGGGTAAACATTCGCCATAAGTTATAACAACAGCGCACAGGCCATAGCGACCCAATCGTAGAACGGCAAGATATCAATTTGTAGGGAATGTTGCCATAAAAAAAGGCGGGAAAATTCATCCACAAATTGTAATATGGAAAGGCAGTAAACTAAGATTTTTTTTTGCATAGGGTAAACATTCGCCATAAGTTATAACAACAGCGCACAGGCCATAGCGACCCAATCGTAGAACGGCAAGATCTCAATTTGTAGGGAATGTTGCCATCAAAAAAGGCGGGAAAATTCATCCACAAATTGTAATATGGAAAGGCAGTAAACTAAGAACAGCAGTAGGCACAAATTCCATTTTGATATATTGTAGATCGTGAAAAAAAACACTGCTAGAAATCTAGCTTGTATCATACTATTTTTAGTTTTTGAGATCCTGTGAATTAACATTTAAAGGCTTCTCAATCAAATTGACTGGGCTACTTAGTCTAGCAAAAAGACCACGTTTGTTTTGTTGTTTGTATGACGTTACAGGTGCATATTTTAGACTGCGTTACTATAGTAATTTGTAACACGATCCATCAATGGACTGAGGAGCTGAACTTATTATCAACTTAACCTTAAAGGAGTACTCGAGATATGCAGCAGATTTTAAAGCCGAACATCTTGAAAACCGGAATAGCACATGTGTAGAAACATTGTTAGCATCCTTACGTGTATATTCTTTAAACACCTATGACATATCAAGTCTATAACACTCTGCCTTTTGCCGTCCTTGCCTTTACAGGTAAATATTCTTTATTGACATTTCATACATATTATTATTAACATATGACATGCATTCTGGAATTTACCTGAGGCTTCTATTTATGTTACAGTTATGTTCAGCTGATAAAATTTTATATTAAGTATTTCCAATCGAAATGACTCAGCTGAATTAATTCTTAAACAGATAAAATTTTCATGTGGGGGGGGGGGGGTGGGCACATGATTTCATGCATGAGTTGAAATGATTGCCAGTGACATAAACAGTTTTTTTTTAAACAGTTTTTTCTTCTTGCGGGAGGGTGGGAAGGGGAACATGTTGGGGCAGAAAAAGGTTGGGCAGTGTGGAGGTGTTCGTGTGTTTGAAAATGTAGCCTATTTCATTTCTCTAAGCTAGCGTATGTTGTAAAACTTGTTCGCAGTTCAAAACTATGAAACCCGTATATATATTTTATTCTCAAATGAGGAGGGGTGAGGCGTGTTAGTGGATGACTTGGTCCCACATCCCTTATCCTCCCCACCCTCCCCGGGGCTTCCTACGCTTATTAAATTATTAATTTTCACTCTGTAACATTAAAGGGATAGTCTGGTGGCTGCAATTGAAATGTTTGCGAACGAAATATTCCTAGACATTTCTTTATCTTTATGTCAACCCCACCCACTCATAGCCTTAGCATGGCGATGTTACGTATTAGTCAAATTGAGTGGTAAATCCAGAGAAAGTAATGTGATCATTTTCAACAAAAACATTGCATTTTGATATCAGAGAATATTGACACATTCCCAGGATAAATCAACATAAGAGATATTAAAGGGACCTACTAAAGCTTTGAACAACATGAAATGTGATGACATCACACAGTATACCTACTGTGATGTGATTGGTGATTGGTTTAGCCAATCGAAAGACAGATTGCATTCATCAACCTTATCTCGAGTTAGGGGCAAGGTACTGACATGGGGTTCAACTAACAGTGTGGAATTGTCTTCTAATTTTTTTTTTCATTTTCTGTTCTCTCTAATAAGTAATATGATAGTATTGCATTTACCTGCCACCGGAATATCCCTTTTACGTGAATAAAGTTAATAATAATTATTGCAAGTATAGTCATACACACCTCAATAGACGTGGCTGTATCATTGATTTCATCGAGGATCTCTTTACGTCTGGCGTTTTCCGATGCTTCAGGTTTTTCGCCATCTAATAACATTCCCAAGACGTTCGATTCAATGTTTCTGTCTTTGGTGATGACCACAGCCTGTGATTGTATTGGAAGGAGCACGGCGATAATGATGGGTAAAACTGCTAAGCAACAGATGAAGACCCTTTGAACACAAGAGATGGAAGCCATACTGATGATCGATGATTGATGTATTGTTGGTTGTAATTGAGGTTATAATGTTTTTTCTCTCTTTTCTCTTCTTGTTTCTTTATCTTCTTTATCTTCCTTAACTTTCTGTTCAATCTGCTGTATTTTGTCTGTTGATCGATCTGCGGAATTCTCTACGAAACAAAGTAAAGATGATATCGTTAATATAATTATATCATTACATATTATCATTTTATCATCGGGAGCGTTAATTTCTAAACGAGTAGAAAGATAAATACATCAGAATATCGTCGAGGGACAATTTTGTACTTTTCTGAAGAAATCATCCGCTTCACATTATCCTCCACCGTGTCCCACACATCTCCCTCCCTCCTTTTCTGCGGTATTACTATTGTGTCTGCGTTCACCCGATACTCATAGCTAGTACAGTAACTACTGTTCATGTTCCACAACCGTGCACCAGTAACTACTGCGCTGTGTTCGCAACAGGGTAACTTATTTTTAATTTTTTTTTTTTTAAATTTACAGTAAGAAAAACTTGCAGTAATTACTGTGCCACAGGTAACACATGTTACCGTGTGACGAACACATCACAGTATAGTCACTGATGCACGGTTGTGAACATGAACAGTAGTTACTGTACTAGCTATGAGTATCGGGTGAACGCAGACACAATAGTATGACCGCAACAAAGGAGGGAGGGAGATGTGAGTATTGGCTGCTGCGTTAAATAGCGCCATCATATTCGTAATTGCTCCATACGGCCGAGGAGCGGGTGACAGAGCCGTACAGCAGATAGATAGAGAGATATGTACAGCGCGATAGAAAAGCGCCACAGATTTATAGCATGTGATCATATTATGACAAGTCATGACGTCATCAAGAGATTACTAAGAAACCAGACGTTTGCTATAACTTTTTAGAAGGGTTTAACTAATTTCACAATGACTGACGAAAACAAAGAGGGTCACTGTTTCTTTCATTTGAAGTTATTGA
Source organism: Apostichopus californicus (assembly GCA_020650975.1). NCBI lineage: Eukaryota > Metazoa > Echinodermata > Holothuroidea > Aspidochirotida > Stichopodidae > Apostichopus > Apostichopus californicus. The sequence goes on from JAIPMN010007122.1 coordinate 6,385, forward strand.
AAAGTTAAAAAAAAACACTATTATGAACACATGTGGGCAATCCATGGAGTTGCAGGTCTCATGCCAAAATTTTGGGTATATAGGCACAAATATATAAACATTAATGTAGGCCATGCAGTCACTAGTACAGTGTTTCCTCATGGTATGATATATACTTGAAGCTATTTTATCGGTTGGCATTTACATATAGGAAGACCATATTACTTTTACTAAATTAACATTTCTAGCAATTTTGTTAATAATAAAACTTAGTTACAGGAAAATCCTGGACTTGAAACTTAAAATAAGATAACCACACGTCTAAGGTCATTTCGGAACGTGCACATGTTGTTTGGCCTCGTTTGATCATTACCTCCTTTGATCACGTGACATTTGGTTTTTACATTAATTAATACACTGAAGGTGGCATACCTGTGTTTGAAGCTGTCCGCCATATTGTTATTTTGTTACTTGTGTAATGGCCAAAATACTGTTTTGGGGGGTTATTTGACGTTTGACCTTTGACCCTATGACGACATTAGTCAAACGGGCACTATAACCCATCCTCATACACATACTACCCACCAAGTTGAAATCCATCGGCCTTGTGGTCAATGTGTTGGTGAAAACGCTTTTCGCACAAATTTGACCATGTTTGACTTTTGACCTCTTTTGATCACGTGAACTTTGAACATTGAATTTCTATGCAATTTTAGTGTACGTTGAAATTTGGACTTAATTCAGTTAACCGGTAAATCAGTGATGTTTTATTAAAGTAATTCAATATACCATGATATATCCAAATCACATCAACTGCAAAAATATTACGCTATGAATATAAATATCAACGATAGCATTGATTATGACATAAATTAGACACTGATTAAAAAGAAAATCAAAATAATATGTGAGTATTTGACTTTTTCAGTCTTAACTACACACAACACAACACGTTCTATGTATATAGTGTTGACGAAGAGGAAATATTAAATATAAATATAAGATATTGATTTTGTTTACTTTATAGCTTTCACGAAACTATTCGAAAGCATCATAACAACAGAAAATCATAAGCAACGACGTTGCATTATTTTGTTTCTGCTAAGCATGCGTTGATAGTTTTATATATAATAATGCAATCTTGGAATTGAACTATCCAATTTTCTATAACTCGGTTTTCGTTTCGCGGCAGCAAATAGAAACCAGAAATATCACATCTTATTAAAACATTTACCGAAATTTGATTGCAAAGTTGATCATAAGATTTTCGTTTTCAGTGTTTTTTTTACTTCTTTGTTGCTTACTGGCAAAGATAAATGACAAAAATATATTTAAAAACATTTCATGGGTCTCTGAAAAAATATTGTCTTCCCGGATAGTTATATATGATAGCCTACTATTCATATGCAAGAAAAAAGGCGAAGTTCTCTTCAAATATAGGCCTATCGACAAATTTCTTAATTGATTAAAATCGCAAGATGAACAATAACTAACACTGAATCTTTGCCATTTGGTTTTGGTGTTTTAAAGGCATGCATTTTTTTAATTTAGCAATCGTGACCTTTAAATTCTATTCCGAGCTAACAAAGTGAACTTTAAAATAGCTGTTTATATAAGTGGCATAATTATGAATATTGAACGCCACGTCACCATTTTATTAATATATATCTAAAGTAAAAATTCAGTGAAATATTTCCTATTTAGAGCGCTACTATAACTCGTTTATGGCGTTACCGAATTCCACAGTAAGGATACCCCCTCCCCAACCTTGTCCCCTAATCCTCTCAGTGAAAGTAAAAATCATTAAAAAAATACCGAAATGCGGCATTTAATTTAAGGTTTCCAAGTGATACAATATATGGCCGACATGTTAGATTTGCTTTCTTCAACTCTCTATGAGGAACTTCCAAATAGTTGTAACGGCAAGTATCACCTATAGAATAAGCGATATCACCAACCTTGTGTAAAAACACACAGCTTGGTTAGAATTATATTTCAACGCCAATTAAAAACAAAACAGATTTCCAAACGCAACAGAAGGACATCGAATTAGAAGAAATTTAAACGTTAAGCTTGACGTGGACCATGATTATATAGTTTAGACGTGATTCACAAAAGCGTAGGCCTATAATATACACGAAACGAAAACATTACTGCAAAACCATAATTTTTTTAGTGTTTTTTTTTTTTAAAGATAGTACGATCAATAAAAGTACCCGTAATTATTTTATAAACACTCTGTCACAGCCGGATGTATGGCGTTGTAACTATACAAACATAATACCAAACAGTCACCTAACCACAGAAGCATACCCAACCTTACTAAGCGTCGAACACTTACTCGCCGTCATAACAAAATTCCAGCATGCCTCAGTTTTACTACAATGTTTACAAAATAAACGCACGTGTTTCCTTCTTAGTAAACTTACCTCAATTTTCGATTACTGTGACTCAAATCCAGAGTTTTCGACGGGTTCTAAGTCTGTTTTAGGAGTCTAAACGATCTTTGAAGTTTGCCAAGTAAGTTTTCAGAAGAAATTACGGGATAAGACAAATTTTAGTTTCTCCCTTCGCTTGAATTATCAGAACATTTCTGAGGTTGATCGGCGGGAAACGCCGACTATGTTTGTACTATTTCATTGCTACGGTAGCCGAGAGGTTTGGCACAGACCCAGATTTATAAATAAATACACTGGGAAACCCCAACGGTTAGAATATCAGTGCCAACATTTTAGGACGGGTCTGTACTTGACGAAAAAGAAACTGATGTTTGACGCGAAGTAAAATAAAACAAATTATACAAATAAACGCAATGTTCTCGTCACTGAACGAGATCTGAATATCACGTGACTCAGTTGCGCAACTCAAGGACCAGTGAACAGTGGCGTAGGAAGGTACTTTTGAGTGGGGGGGCTGAAGACTGATGGCCGGCCTGGGGGAGGGGTGTAAGGGGAGGGGGTGTCCCCCTGGATTTTTTTTGCATTTCCAGGTGGCCTCAGATGCAATTTGGTGCAATATAGCACACTTCAACACCCACTCCATGGTATTTGTAAATAATTTTGCATTTTCACCTGGCCTTAGATGCAATTTGGTGCTCCAAATGAGATTTTTTTTCTCATTTGGAAATGAAAAAGGGGTTTTCTGACTTGCGGAGCGGGGGGGGGGGCGGAATGATACTTCCGCCCCACCATATTTTTCACTGGGGGGCTGGCGCCCCCCAGCCCCACCGGTTCCTACGCCCTTGCCAGTGAACGTTTACTCTATGCTACATGTGATGTTACACTGTATTGCCGTGACTTCGCCAGTTTGTCACCTGTTGACATCGTCACTATAAGCTTGTTTCTATACAAATAAACAATAAAACAAAACAAAACAAAATTTTTTAGAACGAAACAGCTGCATTGGGTGTAACGTTCTTCTTTTTTTCATTTACGGGGTTTTGTCTATACTTGACATGTGTTTACAGAACTTCTCGGCCACCGTACTATACCCCAGTCAATGAAATGAAAATAGTAAACTTAGCGGTTACGCTAAGCCAATCAAATTTGAGAGCGTGGTCTGATGAATCTTGAACCATTGATGATTTTGTCTGGGAAAGGTGGTTGGCGTTTTGCCAGCATCTTCTAAGTGGTGAGGCAGCCAGAAATTCACGGCACAATCAGTTAAGCGCCTCTCTTTTCAGAAAAAGAATTGTAACCGGATAATTGGATTTTCGGGGCAGACAAATAGAGAAGCATTCCACATCAGCCGGGGTCTATTAGGTCTATTTGGTGAAACCTCTTGTGAGAGGCCCCGATAGGGTTGCAGGTAAAAGCGAGAAAATGTCCTCTCGTTCGAGGTTTTGGCTTCTTTTCACGATTGGTGGGGTGTATTTGATAAACTACCGTAGTGCTGTATTCAGGTACAATGTAACCAAGTCAGTAAATACGAGATGGTAACATGATACACAATTAACATTAGAAACTTTTAAAATCCAAATTACAAATGAAGACGTTTTAAAATATCCTTAAACGAAAGGTTAAGAACCAAAAAAGCAATGAATTCTAATCACCAATCTGCCGCCAAATTCAACATAGACAATGATGAATTAAACATAGAAGGTATACACGAAGGAGACCACCTCACTCGGGGGGGGGGGGGGGGGGGGGGGGGGGGGGGGGGGGGG
>JAIPMN010007124.1:4898-15569 GCA_020650975.1 Apostichopus californicus
CCCCCCCCCCCCCCCCCATTGCAGTTAATTCTACCTTTCACCAAAATTGGTTGAAACTTTGTACAGATACTTTACAAAAAGATTTTTTTTATGGAAACAGAACTATAGCAAATAGGATTATGTGAGCTCAAGGGGACAACATATGGATATGCAGGGCATGGGGGAGGGAGGGGAGGATGGGAAAGAGGGCAGTATAGCAGTTTGCAATAAAGCATGTATTAACATATCCATACTAACCCTGTGCATAAGAAGGCATGGACCAACAAAACTTACTGAATAGTATGAGGGAAATGGGGGGGGGGTGGGGTGGGGGGGGGAGGATGGAGGCAGGGAAGGTCCTTATACTTGAGCAGTGACTATTGTCTACTGATTTTGAGCTATATAAGTCTCATTTATTATTATTATTAATATACTCATATAGATCAGCTTTTTACCTGGATTTTGGTAATACAAGTTTAACTTTAATTTCAAATAATTTTTGCAGTTTTGTAACAACATTTGTAACATAATATCTGTCAACAAATTGAGCAATATTAGCATAAACAGTCAAGGTTCATTCTAGGTAAATGAAATAATATTTTTGCCTTAATGTTTGCATGAGATAAATGCAAAATAAATCAAAAAGTACAGGAGCAACAAAATTTAAAGTTCATTCATTCTGGGAGTATATAATTGGCTGAATTTCACTTGAGTTGACTTTACATGTGTATCTTAAAGCAGCATTTTGCGCTTGGACGCCGTTTTCTACTTTTTTGACATGTCCATCGAGTTTTTTACATATATCAATCACAAACAGCAAACTAAGATATCAGCCAAGTTTTTCCCTGCCAACATCGTTAATTGGCGAGTAATTAAGGATAATTGCAGAGAATGAGAAAAGTATCCACGACAAAATTCCACATTTAAAATTAATCGCATACAGTACCCCAAACCCACTAGTTTGAATTCAACCAATCAGAGATGCAGGTTTAGTTATGAGCCGTTGCTAAAAATAGATTCAAGACTTTGCGTTGGTACAACCAGGGAGTTGTTATGGAACTCCCTGGTACAACTGCCATATAGACTGTACACAAATCAAGCTTGGTGTTGTATTACGTATTGGTCAATGATGTTCGTAGTGTTTAAATATTCATATTATGGGCGAGGTTAATTGGGATCCCAACGGAAAATATCTTGGACAAAAACAAAGTTGAAAGTTGCAAATGTTTCGACTTTTATGCCACCATTTGAAGTAAGATTTAAATAGATAAGCTAGTTATGTATGTCGTTATGGCATAGTGGAGTCAGTGAGGTTGATAAATATCATAGAAAAGGACGCAAAATGCTGCTTTAAGTAAAAACTCCATTGAACAATTTTCCAGAAGATTCTCCTTCTAGGCAAAAATGTAAGACGGCTTCTTTGTTGATAATAAAATCCGTTTCCTTGAAACATATCACCTACTTAAAGGCCTGCTGTATAGATCCCCAACTATAGCACACTATCATGGAAAAGTTTCTTGACATGACGTAAGCGACCTGCCTTGGTCGTAAAATGACCTCTTTTTACCAATTAGTCTGCAACTTTTGCCTCATAATTTTTCTTGTATGAGGAGGGTCTTTGGGTGAATGCTGTATGATTAACTTCACTGTAGACATGAACATATTTCCCCACAGTGTTTACACAAACAGCAAAATGGTGTTAAGAAGCTATGCAGGCTAATTGTAAAGCCTGAGGTCGATCTACGATCGTGGCAGGTCGATTACGTAACCACAAAACTTTCCTAGCTATAGCGTGCTATAATTGGAGCCAATTAGAGCAGATCTTTAAGCTGACAGTTACCTTAGTCTGTGACATTCTGCATCTAATTATTTGCCCAGCATAGTCCTTTAACCAGGATCAGGTGATCACTTTTTGTTTTTTCTATCTGGCACATTGGGGGGGGGGGAGGGGGGGGGGCGCAATACAGACAACCTTTGGAAAAACACCCCTCCAAACTGGTTATTACAGTAAATATTTTAACATCTAAACTACTGGTCCAAGGAAAGGATATGTATGTTTGTTGTTACTGCGTGGGAAAAATAATTCCGAAAGTGAAAGTGCCACTGAAGTAAATGGAAGTCGATTCTTATTGACCTTAGTGATCCTGGATGGCATGAATGTTTAGACAAACATGGATTTATTATGCTTGAGATCACATACCATTTGTATATGTAATGTAAAGTTACCTCAATTCATAATGTCACATTGCACTTAACGCTGCAGATGTAGAAAGTCGTAAAAATAAAGTTAACAATTTTGTATCTTGGCAAAGTCTGCCTGCAGCTAAATTCCAGCAGAATCTCACCCCTTTTCTTCCACTTAACTCTAATGGGCTGTCGTGACCTTTCTTGGTCGGTTGTCATTATATAGTCAAGCAACGAACTCCAAGACTCCCCCTGTCATTTAGACCATCTGTTTTTACCTCCATGTTTAGACATATAATCAAGTGTATGGTTTCATTGTTAAACAAATCTCTGTCCCCCCTCTCTGATGAATAACATTCCTGTTTAATGATCTGGGTGATCGATCCCCTTCCCCGCCCCCCTCACCAATTAAAAAAATCACTATTTTTAAAAATTTATAGCTCATTAAATGTAAAGTAGTAAACAAACAGAATAATGGAATAAAATAAAGGGGAAAAGATTGCATCATTTGGCAACTAATCCCCCTGAGATAAGTAAAAGTTTTTCAAAGGGGAGGGGGATATTATTTATTCCATACTTCTGCAGACCCCCCCTTATTGAACCAGGCCTGTAGCCATCTCCTTCCCGCCTCTCTTCAGGCCTGAATATTGCCCATAGATGCAAGGAATAAGGGTGTGAAGACTCGCGCAAAAAGAAATGTCTAATGCCGGTAATCTGACCTAGTTTCAAATGAGGTGTAACAGAAGTGTTAGACACCACCATCGATCCCAGAAAATACACACACACAGCTTGCTACCATCGGTAATTAGACACTAGTGTACAGTCAGTACATACAGCTGCGGTCAATACCCACAGCACAGTGTACAAACAATACAGCGATGGACATCTGAGGTCCAGCTAAAGATAACAAGGTATCATGTTGCATTACTGTACTGTCTGCATTTTGTAGCGACACGAACAAAACGCCAATTGCAAGCAACAGAAAATTTAACTTTTTCAGATGGCCGCATGCGGTTTGGGGCGAGTCTTCAATGCCTTTAAGTCTTCGCAGTTTTGAAGTCTCCGCTGTATTTTGTCTCTCAATGAAGAAGTAATATGGTCCCTGTGTACAAAACTACTATACATTTATGCACATTTTGTACAGCAAATTTACCCGTATAATATATTTGCGACGCAATGCTTCGATAAATGATTCCCTGTGAATACCCTGTAAATCAAACCAAGAGACCCACCCACCCAGGAAGTGAAATCCACGTTTGGTTGCCCCCCACATCACTGACGAAAATATGCACAAAAATGTTCTGTCCCACAAATTTTGTGTGTGAATACTTCACTGTTGACCTTTTCAAATTATGCCTAAATCCATCCAGTTCCTGTGGTGGGTTTTCGGGCGGACTATATTTCTTTAGTTGTAGAATATGTTTGCAGGTAATATGGACCTTACCATTGTATTATATAGCCAAAAGTATTCATGCTACCTACCAGATTCAGGTGGCATACTTCAACTCCAAAAATGAAACTGTTTAAAAGGCCTACAAAATTCCAAGAATGAAGGAAGCTCAAACCTTCTGTTAATCTAAACAAAGTGAAGGCCACATGCAGGAGTGAATGATAAATCATTGTTTATGTTACAAAGTTATTCATATTTCTACAAAGTGAGAGAGAGAGTAATATAAACCACAATGTAACCCTGATGTTACCCAGTGTCTTGCTATTTATAGACACTCTCACCACTCACTCAACACCTGCAATCCTGCCCTGCCCTATCAATCATTTGGAAGAGTCTGTTAGGTCTTATGTCCTGTCTTCTGATTGGTCAGAAGATGTGGAAGACTCTTCCACCTATCATATTGAGGGGTGGGGGAGGTGTGGGGGTGGGGGAGGTGTAGTTGCTTAATCATCTTGTTTTCTTTACTCTTTTCAAATTTGTGTTGAAGGACCTACTTTCCTATGTAAGTATGACATTTTATGCAATTCTTTAAATTTGCAATATCTGAACCACCCTCAAACTGTGCACCATCACATTTCCCCCAACCCCCCCCCCCCTCCAAAGTGCTTACACTTTGACTAATCACTCGATGATGGTGATGATGTTCACCAAATGGCTTAGTATTACAGCAAACATACATGCAACACTCACAAAAATATTTCACCCTATCAAAGGTAAAAATGCGTTAAAAAAAACTTAAAAATGTATCCAGTTAATTAGGAAATTTTGTCTTCTATTTCTCTGAGCGAAGTGAGTTTGCTTTTGAGAAAGCTATTTTATCGGTCAAATACATAATGTTGGAAACATTCAAAGGACAATTCCTGACAACTTTGGAAAACATGAATAGTATGAAGTGAAAAAGCCCTAAATTATCTTATGCGTCCTTGAATATACCGTCTGTACAATAAGGCATCGGTATGATAATTTTTGTTTGTCTCTAATTCCTCGATAAATCCAAGACGAACCTTGTTTTTTTCACTCATTCAAAGATATGATCGACATCAAGAAAATATTTATTGATTTTATTTTCTTTTATCATGTTTTTATTGAAATTCTCTCAGTTAGGCGTTCCATATGAAAGAGCTCTCGCATAAACTTGAAGGAAACGCAAATACCAATCGGAAACGATCCACTTCTGCATCGAGGTACTATTACCAATCACAACACGGCCCCGATCAATGTGTTAGTTCCGGTAAAAGAGGAAAGGCAAACGTGTGAACGTAGGGGAACAACATGGGTGCAGGAATTCACCCGACAGAACAATCATAAATACAAGGGTATCAAATATTCTGACTGAAAATTGATTTTTCGTGCCTGGAGGGCGTAACTCGATAGAGACATAAAAATATTGAATGATGCTTTTGACACCATCAAGTCAATTGGTTTATTTAGAAAATCTTGAAAGTAGGGTGTTGTCATGGCAAAAACAGCTTGGCAAATTGGTAACATGTCCTTGAGAAGAACAGTAAAGGGAGAAGCAAACCATGTAACCATTCAAGTTTTGTTTATGGTTTTTTTTTCTTCTTTCTTTCTGTTGCTGTGACAAAAAATCTATTCCAAGATATCCATGGAAAGGAAAATGTTCAATATGGCTTTAGTGAAATCTGCCTGAAGAACGTGAATGATAATCCCCACTGGCCCCCCCACCCCCCCCCCCCACAATTAGCTAGGGCCTTGCTAAAGGAGGATTGAAGGCGTTTACTAGTGGAGAGATGTATCTTGGGAAATCAATGCCTCTATACTGATTTATATGGTTAATTAGTATTGACAATAGTTGCACGGAAAAACCTTGGTGGGGGGGGGGGGTGGGGGTATTGTGTATCTTTGCCTTACAAAATGTACTTCTTCTGACTTTTTGCTTTTTTACCATTTTTTCTTAGCCATTGGCCATTATAGCTTTGCGGCTTACTAAACATTCATGCACAACCTGATGAGATGGGGGTTGGGGAGTCTACAAGTCCCAGAGCCTGGACCTGAGGAAAGGATGAAGGCAGGGAAAATATGGGTTGTTTGTAGAGTGCAAAAAGGGGGTGTGGTGACATAATACTTCAGGGACCCGACCTGTAAGTACAAATTACAACAGGATACATTTTGGAATATTTTTGAAACTTAAAAAATATTCCTCAATTGCCCAGATGCTGCCAAGATATAATCATAAATAAATTTTTTTCCTATAATTCTCATTTTTTTCAAATAAACCAACCCCTCTCTCAGGATCTACATTTCACCATGTGATGCAGAAAAAAAGTATAGGAAATTTGTGACTGACCATGGTAAATAATGGTAACTGACCAATAACTAATGGTAACTGACCACTGCCTCTCTCTCTCTCTCTCTCAATCCTGATACATTTAATTTCTGTAAAACTTGGGAATTTAAATTAAGATGGACAGAGTATCCAGGAGGAAGTGCTGTTAGCAGTTTTAGCTGACTAACTATATATGAATACACGTCTGTAGTTTCATTTTGGAATGGACAGAGATATGGTTTTCCTGGAAGTGAAACATGCATGTTTGTAAATAACAGAACTTTGTTGATGAATTAATACATAAGTATAATTATTAACTGGTTTTAGCTAGTAATTTATTAATTTATAACTTTGTAATATACGAAACCTTACAGTCATACTGAAAGTAACCAGTCAGTTTATAGTGCTACGACACCACAAATATAAATGTTTACCCCTTTGAACAAAACTGCTATGTTCTAGGCTTGTTTGTATCAGTCAAGTGCCCAGTTTTAGGTGGCTAAGACTTGCTAGGAGTTTAATCCAAAGAATGTTCCTGATTAATGAAATTTATATCTTGGACATTAAAAGGATGATCTTAAGGCACAGAAATAATTTTAGTATTTTTAGACCCGTGCAAAGAACATGTGCTACCTATCCAGGTTGTATTTCTACAATCCGCTTTTGAGAATGACCCTTGAAACGAATGAGGCTCATCAATGAAAGCGACTGGACTTCTAAGTCTAATACACTAACATTTATGTCAGATCCTCAAGTGTTTTGCAATAAACAACTCAATGGAAAACTTCTAAATAGCATAATCTTTTTGAAAGTACATTTCAAAATTTCAAATGGTGTTGAACATCATCTGAGGATGCCTCTGTTGTTTATATGAAGTTAAAAGAACATGTTTTGGTGGAATTATTTGAATTGATAAAACGATGGATTAATGTTAAACATGGAGGCTTACACTGAGGAGTTGACCTCATCATCTGTTTAGCCTTAAAGGAGCATTCCATAGATAGTTTAAAGCTGGATATCTTGAAAACCAGAACAGCTATGAATTTTTTTCCTCCTCGTCTCGGACTATTAGACATCCCTCCTCGTCTCGGACTATTAGACATATAAGACTAAAATTCTGCCTTAAGTCTTCATCCTTCAAGGCATGTTAAAAGTATAGAAAATGACTTTGAAGATGGCTGTGAACTGCCTGTTTGATCATTTTAATAGTAAAGGTTCTCTGTTAACAACTCCCTGTTGAGACATAACCTATTGTGAATGCACAAATGTTGTCATAACAGCTGTTAAAATATATGAAGATAGAAGTTGCAGTAAACATTTCAATCTGGGAGGGGAGGGGAAGGGGTCGGGGATGACTGGGGGAAGCAGAAACTCAGAAGGGCGGTGGGATATGAGACTGTGATTGGAGGGGGTAAACCAGGAAAAAATGCACTTTTGTATTAATTTTTAATTTATTATCTATCCAAGAAAAGGTCACTTTCTAAACTGTTTGCTTGATTTCTCAATGAAAGAACATTTCTAATAAATAAAAAGTGAGTTCTTTACAAAACTTGGGGTGTGTGGAGGGGGATTGGGGGGAGGGGGGGGGGTTGAATGTTGTCCCCTGTTCTTGTCCCTCATCACTCTCACTATATTCACACCGCCTAGCAGAATGTGCAGAATGCCAAACATCACCGCCCGCCGTGATGGTACGTGATTTAACTCCTGTGAAAAGTACAGCGACTTTACAGAAATGTCTTAACCCTTGACCAACTTCAAACAATATGTGTCGGAATTGAAAAACATCTAGGATTAAGATAATGTAAACTTTTTCAGGTTGACTTTGTAATGAGTTTATTTCTTCATGGTTTTTCTGATTAGTTTGATGGTTTTTTTTTGGAAGGATCAGAAATGAAACAAGAAGCAAAACATTCTTGCATCCGGACATTTTTTAAATTCACGTTGCGGTCGGTATCGTTTTTATTTTGAAAGCAAATTTGCTGGGTATTAAACATTTTTGGACGGTTCCTTGTTCAGACCTACACTTTATGGTCACGGAACGACTGAACAGAGCAGTTGAAATCCTTCCTGCTATGTTCAACTTTATACCGCAGTTTAAATTATATAGTTCCAAGATTGATCCTTAAGATCGTCAAGTTTTTAGGTAAACAGACTTTTAAAACTGGTAGAGGACTAAATGAAAGAAAGAGGGGACGATTTTATAGGCAAACATTGACTTTTCTGGTTTGGAGTGGCCAAAAAGGCACCTGTATTGTTGGTTGTGATGGTGTCTCCTTTGTGATTGTTCTTGATCAAACTCCGAGGGGTGTAAGGACAAGTCCAAACGTAGTGTTAAAATGTTCGTTTAGTAGTAAGGTTTGACAGGCACCATAAAAGGTGAACCTAACTAACTGGGGTATACTAATATGGAGTTGCACCCCCAAATTTGGTCCAGTCATTTACAGGAGCGTGATCTTAAAGGTGCATGCAGCACGAACAGTCGACTCCAAGATGTGTGTACACTATACACGTGTGATATGTCCTGGTCAAAATGACTCCTTGTAAGTGGTTTTTCCATTTACTCTAAATTGTAGTTAACTACAGAGTACATATGTCACAAAACCTGTGTAGTGTTGTACTGATGGTAATAAATATGGCATATTCAAACTGAAGAGAAGGCGAGGGGGTGGGGGAGGGGGAAGAAAAAAACCCCCCATCAATACCGAAATTTCCCAAACATTAAAATAATAAACAAAGAAGAATAACCATCAGAAATATCAAACAATCCAGTAAATAGCAAGAGTCTGGAATATGTCGGGAGATGTTTTTTTTTTAATTTGTGATATTGCTTAAATGGACATATCATAATTCCATCAATACCTGTGGTACAGATTTCATGTTTATATTATTATTTCTGTGCCCTGTGGGTTTTCCTTGTAATCGAAACTATCCATATAAAGACAACTTTTCACAGCGCAAGTGAGTTATGCAGATTCTATATGAACTGACTGACATGTGTACAGTGCGTTTTATTTCTTTTCATAATTCTTTAACTTACCGACAACAATGATAGGTTAAAGTCTTATTATTTCGTAACAAACATCTACCAGTTTGTTTACTCAATACAGAAACCAAACTTTGTTTAACACTCTCTTTAAAAGAGTTTGGGGAAAAAAATAAGCCTTATTTAACATTCAGCCTGGTAGGTAGGTGTTGAAAATTACTTGAATGAAACCACCTTTATTAATGAAAAGCTATTTATGAGATTGGGGGGGCGGGGGGTTGTGTGTTTGCCAACGCTGAAGTTGTTTTGATCATTTTTCTAACACTGCATATCTTGTGTATATTTGCTGACTACAATGACTCCACAAGCTCAGTGTAGGGCTGTCATGCTTCTTGGTCATCAATGGGACTAACTATTTAAAGGGTTAATTATACAGCTTAAAAGATGTGTCTCCCTCAAACTAAGTTTAAGCATGGAAAACCACTGTTTTACACAGGGGCGTCAATCCGATTTGAAACGTGGGGGGGACGTAATCGATTCGAGTATTCCGGCCGCAAGTACTATCTAAGTGGAGCGCCACCATCGGTTGGCGCGCAGCGTACCAAGAAAATTTCAGATTTCAATACCTGCCAGATCGCTGGAGATGGCACTTGCCAGGCTGGATAGCAGCCAGCTAGTTCCGTGATTTCGGAAGAAAATTACAAATTCGTCTCTCAGGAAATCTGCAATAAAGTTCATGCGACCTTAATTTTTGGTGGATTATTTCTTTCATTAGTGATTCCAAATGACATGAACATTAGAACCCATGCAGTGCAAGTTGACAAATGATGCGGCGAACTGGAACCCCAGCCCCATTTTGCCCTATGTTTCATGATAGAATTCTCCTCATTTGTTCGAACCCATGACAACTAACAATCTGTGAATAAATTTACTTCGAAATGGGCACATTATATTGCACCAAGTCGGTCAAGGAATGACCCCAGGGCCTCAGATATAGGCCTATGGCAGGGGTGGGCACCCTTTTTGAATGAATGGGCCAGATTTTAGGAGTGAAAGATTGACAGGGCCGCACCTAACCTAATAGTAATAAGACGTAAAGTGATCGTATGCTATTTGCATGCGATGTAAAAACCGATGCATATCTATATGATATGCACATTTAACATGTGGAACGCGCGCGAAGCGTGCGAAAAATTTTGGTTATATTTTTCGGGTAAGTCGTTACAATCCCACCAAATCAAATTGGGCTCCTACACCTATGACGGTAGTTCTATTAGGCATTTTTTAATTGGAGTATTCAAAATCATACGAAGTTTTGTACGGTGGAGTATAAGAATCGCGAGATACAATTTCTCAAAGTGGCAAGGAAAACGTGGTAAATATGACAGATTAAAGGTCAATTTGGACCGAAATTTTTTAATTTTTAGATGATGCACAATCACAAGAATAAATGAATAGGCCTAGATAAACTAGAGTGCGACAGTCGGAAATTCCGACTGTCGCACTCCAATTTTCCAACTATCGTCAGTTTTACCAAGTTTGGGGTGAGACACCCCCCCCCCCTAGCGACGTCCCTGCGTGTACCCAGTGTTCTCACTGTGGAGTAAACTCCGGTATCATTCAAGGTAACATAGGATGCTCCACGGAATATGCTCCCTATTTCATTTCCCCAATATTAAGGAACGCGCACCGTCTTTGAAACACCGTCTACAACTAAACAACAACTATATGTACAAGCTTTGACTCTAGCTATGAAGTGCTGTCTCTTATGATAATGACGGAGTGCAC
>JAIPMN010007125.1:0-11286 GCA_020650975.1 Apostichopus californicus
TATATATATGAACCGCTGTACTTGACCACCTACCAACTCCGATAGCTGTGCCAATCATGCCTCTAGTAGGGAGTTGTGTCCTTGTTGATCCATGTTTATATGCCTCCACCTCTCCTTGTATCTGCAGTCTGGTTTTGGTCAGATCTAGAGGGTACGTCACTGCCGTAAATAAAAAAGAGCGGTGAAAAAATTGTTAGGATGAAGTGTCTTGTTATAAATATGTGGGAAGTAAAGGAAAACAAACTGCAAGAAAATTCGCCATGTTAAGAAAACTAAGAGATACACAAATATTTATTTGACTTACAATAACCATATGTAATATATGTTTCATCTATAGGTACCTCCAAGTTTGCCCATCGGAAGCCAAGATATGTTCTTGAAATGATGGTAACTGCAAAGTGACAGGGGGATTCTTGGGGCCAAAGACCAGCTCCTGGACCCAGGGTTCTGCCCAGGGTGGATTGAGTGCCGGCAGGACTATCTAAGCGGAGCGCCACCATCGGTTGGCGCGGAGCGTACAGGAAAATTTTGGGTTTTGGAAACCCCCCAGATGGCCGGAAACGGCCCTTCCCGAGTATTCTGAGCCACATATAGACAGCTTTGAAATGAGATCTCATGTCTGGAATTTTTCATAATTAATGAAAAAAGTTAGGACAAATATCTGGAGCACCAGAGTACAGACCAGCCGGTGGTGCCTATTAAGTATACTAAAAAGCAATAGCAATGCACCGTGCACGTGGCTGACTAGTTCGCGTAGCCGTCACGTATAGTCACTATGAGGCGGAGTGCGCTGGTTGTGCCTAATGCAATATGATGTAAACTCACCCGCTACGAAGGTTAACAGCCGTATGTGTACTAGCTAGCTGGATAGTGCCTGTGTCTTGCGCGACAAAAATAGATATAAATGAAACTATCAAAAGTACAATCGGGAGTTGGAAACGGAAAACAGTCACTGGTCTGGAATGCGGAACTCTGGTAATTTTTACTAAGTATGACACTGTGATGTGTTGGATAAAATTGAACAGTTATGAACTGGATTTCCCCTAGTCTCAAACAGATTGTTTCTGTACGTTCGACCCTCCGGCTATGGAGCTGTTTTTTGGAGTTCCTATCGAAAATAAGTGCCGGTGCCGAAAATAAGTGCCGGTCGGAAAAGTCACTCAGGCAGATTGTGGCGGTCGGTAATTCAGCGTGCTGGTCGGGCCCGACCGGCAGCGGCAGAACCCTGTGGACCCCATGCCAACATGGATTCCCTCTCGCACTGAATTGCCAGCTTGCATTTACCTGAATTCTGTGGCCCCAAAAGGTTTCTCTAATTTTGCTGTGACCACCTCCAACTCCTCCTCCCCCCCCCCTCCCACCCTCCCCCAATCCCCAGGCAAACAGACCTAAATGTCTGGCGATGCCACTGAGTACTTAATGCTTTATTTTCCCAATTAAACAATCATGTCAGTTCAATAGTACCCTCACAACTATTCCCAGACCCTCCTGTTAACGTAACTTAATTTAGCTGTACATACATACAATCATATAGTAAAATACACGTTTCGCTGGGTTTTGATACTCGTAGGGTGGCAATAAAAATTGCTGGTCTAGTGTCTACACTTGCATGTTGAATGACTTCAAATAATACATGCAAGCAGAAATTTGTTATTTGTGCAGGGTCTAAGATAAATAAAGCCTCTTATTTGATTACAATGGTGATAGAGATGCTAATATTATAGTTCTATTTTGGTGCTTTAGTTGATACACTACATAGTGATTACCAGACGAAGTGTGAAGATCTCTTCCTTTCAAGTTTCATGTTAATTATTACATGTACTGAAGATTAATATGCCAATAACATGGAACAGAACTAGTTGCAGTATGTACAATGTATATGTACAGCTTAATTATGCTGTAATAACTGTTGAATGGAAATCTTCTTGTCTTAACAAGTAAAAATGCAGCTTCGAAATGAAGAGGGAATGGTTCTTGACCCTAACAGTAGGCCAATGCAATGGGTAGGAGGACGAAGGGGGGGGGGGGGATAGACTTATTGGTAAATGGAATAGTTCAAGAATAGAATCAAGATAGGTAAGAGAGAAGTGGGGTACTAGATATTGTTATCATCTATAGTATGTGTATATCAGGGATTCTCAATATTAATTTCTATAAGGCCAAAAAGAAACATCAATCAGATCAAAAGGACCAGATAATTTTAACCAAACTCTCTATGTACCTCTAAAGAATCAAAATTAACATGGTATTAAACAGGGTAGGCCAATAGAGTGCTCAAATGTATGGCCACATGGCAACATGCAGTATATCAATTAGTGGTTCCAAGATTGTGGGCTGATTTTGAATTTTCATTGACTGGACTGAAATATCTCTTAGGTCTGCTTTGGCATGCGGGCCACCATAACCCCTGATTTATACAAACCAATGCAAACTGTGTACCAGGAAGGCCTATATGTGTTGTATGTATCTATATATATATCTTAAAGATATATATAGATACATACAACACATTCCTGTTGTACATGTGTAACAGGAAGGCCTAAGCTACATATGTTAGGCTCTCTTATTATGCATGTACTGTATAGTAGACAGTACTACTGCACACATTAGCAATATTGTTGTTAAATATATCCAGGGACTCTGTTTACTCTACAGAAGCATCTTTTAGATCTGTTCATGTCAGTGATCCACCTAAATATGTCATTATGAATTGATACAGCTAGTGTTGGTTTGTTTACTTGCTTCAAATGATTAACTTGTATGAATAACAAATGTCTATCACTAAAGTCTTGATATGAGAACATATGTACAGTAGCATTTTTTTTTTTTACATTGACTAATTTAGTTTCAGGAAACTTTCTTATATTACAATTTTGTTTGAAGGTTTACCTTATATCTGCACTGAGTGAACCTCAACCATTTCTTCCAGTAACAATACTTTTTATATAGCCCACAATCAATCTTCATTATCTGAGCCATTTATTTTTCTCACATGATTGTTCTTTGCCAAAAGGATCAGCATGTTAATACAAAGTACAAAACACAACAACAACAACAGGTCAGGCTCTGTTTACACAGGAAATAGACAAACAACTTGATAATCAATATAGTCCAGATGTGTTTTTTAATTAAAAAACAGTAAAAGAACTATATCAATGTATCACATTTCACTGTTGTACTACACATGATCACTGTGAGTGATACCAAAATCCATCACTTTTTTTTGGTGTGATAGTTCTCATAATTATCTTTCCCATCCCATTCCCCCACCTCCCCACCCCCCCCCCAATAAAAAAAAGAATAACATACAAAAAGATGGACAAACATTCAGTGTTTTGCCTTTGAAGGTACTGTATATACGCACTGCCTTAGGTACAGGCCATTAAGCAAAGAACATTAATATGTATATTATAAATAGTTGTCATAGCTACATACAAGTATGTTAATGAGATATGTAGCTGTATATAGATTGGCAGTTTAGTCAAGAGGCCCACATCCAGTAGCTCATAATAAAACTCTTCAGCATAGTGTTTTAAGAGAAAGTCTTCCTAATGTCTGGCTCCTCTTGAATTTTACTCTCTGAACTTTGGCCATGTTCCTGTCCAAAATCAAGGACCAAATATGTCGACAATCGCTTGTAACTTTACACGGTCATCAAGAACCAGATCTCCGGGCAGGCAGATCTTCATGTTTACATGTAATGATTACAAGGCCTATATCAATTTAGTACGATCCACAAGACAGATTAATTTGAATTGCATCTGATGGCAGGTTATAGAGATTCCTCAAAGGTAACAGAAACTAGACTAACAATGTTATTGCTTAAATTCTTCTCTCTTGTATTAGCAATGTGATCTCCCCAAATAGCAAAAGATTTTTCTTAACTGTTTGGGAAAGTTGTTCATCACAGTTATTTCTATCTCAGTGATAAACGATGTTTAAGTTTGTCTCATCTGTTGTCTCCTGTTGTCTCCTGTTGTCTCCTGTTCTTTATAGACTTTTTCTTTGTTCTTTAAATACTGGTCAACTCCCCCTACAGTGGAGATGCGCTAATGTTACTCCAATTCATAAGACAGGCGATACTGCCGATGTTCATAATTACAGACCGATTGCACTTACCTCTATTATTTGTAAAATCTTTGAGAAAATTCTATCTTATGCTATCCTTTATCATGTGCAATCCAATAACCTGCTGACTGAGTGTCAACATGGCTTCATTCCACAGTATTCTTGTAATACCCAATTGTGCAATATTTCTCATTCTTGGGCTAGCACTCTTGACTTAATTAATTCCACCTTTTATTGATGCAATATTTTTAGATTTCTCAAAGGCTTTTGATAAAATGTCACAGAAACTTTCTCAGCAATTTAATATTACTGGTTCTGTTTGGAAATGGATTCAGTGTTTTCTGTGCAATAGACTCCAGCGTGTACATTACCAAGGTAGTCATTCTAATTGGGTTAAAGTCAGATCTGGGGTCCCCCAGGGTAGTGTGCTTGGCCCTATTCTTTTTGTTCTTTTTATGAACGATTTTTCTTTAAACCTTAATTCACATTGCTTATTGTTTGCTGATGATGCATTGATTTATAATTCTGTTTCTAACAATGAAGATCCCAGGAGACTGCAAGACGATCTGCATAAAGTCCGTGACTGGTGCCACAGTAATAAAATGAAAATCAATGTTGACAAGAGTAAACACATGCGACTTTCTCGGAGGAAGCATGTCCCAAACCAGCACTACTATGTCAACGGTTTTCAACTGGACACTGTCAAATCCCATAAATACCTTGGTATAACCTTTGACAGCCAACTCTCCTGGAGTCTTCATTGTAACACGATTGCCACTAAAGCACATAAATTGCTTGGTTTTTTACGTTCCGTTTCAGCTGGTCTGAATAAGGAAGTCCGCCTATTGCTTTTTAAATCCCTTGTTGTCCCTGTACTAGAGTATGGGTTACCTGCCTGGGGGCCACAGAATCTGACTCAAGAGAATAGACTGGAAGGGGTCCAGAGGAGCACCTCTCGATTTATTTTGGGCCAGAAAAGGCGTGAGATGAATTATATTATTCGGTTACAAAATATAAATTGGTATTCCTTTTCTAATAGGTGTAATCTCCTACTAGTTATGTTTGTTGCCAAATGTTTATATGGCAATTTTGTATGTTCTGCTATTTCTAACTCTATATCTATTAACACTCGTCATAGTGAAGTTCTTTTGTTCAATCATTTACATGCCAGGACCAATCTTCTGAGAACAAATTTTATTAATACTTTCCCCAGAGTGTGGTCCACTCTGCCGCTTAATATAAGAGAGTTGCTTCTCTTTGGCTCCCTCCAGTCATTCAAGAATGGCATTAAGATTCACTTTTTATCTTTATCTCATAGTTCTTAATTTTTAACTTGTATAGTTTACTTTTTGTGTTTGTGTTTTTGGGCGCACAGGCCTTTGGGCTATAGGAATTTAGTTTCCTTTTGTTCATCCAGATCCTATTTGTCTTTTGTAATGTTTGTATATTTTTCGTGTTTATGTCTTGGATCAAATAAATAATGAATAATGAAATCTTTAATACTGGCTTTAGTAACTTATATACTGTACATACCTGATTCAGCAGCTGTAGCAGCACAAGCTGAGAGACAGTACTTGGTAATGAAAATAGTTGATGGAGATTTGGTCCTACTGCCACTGGGTTTGAGTTTAACAGCTTCCATAATTCATAGATTCCTTCTGAACTTCTATATGGTGCAAGTAGAAAAGGGCATAGCCCAAGCAGTCACTTTATGGTAAATTATATCTAGCTTAATTCTGCATCTGGTTGGCAAACTTCAAATGCAGGTCAGGCAGCAAAAGTCATAATATTCCGAAAATGAGTTACAATCCATATCAGTTTACTACTGCAGTAATCAATATTGTACACTTTCTTTAGTTTTAGACTCTTGACAATGTTAGTAGGCCTAGTAGAATATCGTTCATCTCACTCACTAAGCCACAATCGAACTATAATAACGTACAAGTTACAAAGTTAGGCTATATTGATGAGCCAGCTCTCGAGCATGATCGATATTCTTAAACACCATAGCCTTGCCTGTCCAATATTTATTTCCAATGGCATCTCGAAAAATGTCCACCTTATGCATTGGAAAGTCTGTTTCATATAAAAGAGGAGGTATTCCTGAACGCACGGCCCTGTCAAATTCAGAAGCTTCCCAATGTATAGAGTGTGGGCTTCCTAGCAGTAGTGTGTTGCATAAGCAGACTAAACTGCTGTTGCTGCGAACCGCGTTGACCTCTTATTTTGTATGTAAATTCATTACGTAACGCGACACACCTCTTTTCCGTCCAATGACGTGGGCGCGGCGGACAGCTATAAATAAATCAAACCAGCTGTTTCTATGTCCTCTTTCACAGTATTTGTATAATTTGAGAGTATCTTCATTTTATTGTAAAATAATCCTCAATAAAAAAGATTTATCGATTTAAAATAAAATTAAATGTATGAAAATGCAGACACATCCAATAATATTGGTCTAAAAGATGATAACTAAGTTTTAATTTTAGTATCTTTAAGTAAGTATTGTAAACAATCAAAACAAAATGGCAGCCTACAGTGGTGAACGATGGCCCGACCCCTGGTAATTTTCAGGCTATAATATTTGTCCCTTTCTACCACGCTTGACCAATTTATTGGCACTCACTTCTTATTGAAAAATACAAACAATTTTGTTTCATATTTCGGTATCTAATCTGAATCAGTAGAATGCTTTGTGTGGCAACATACCGGAACTGGGTTGTTGTTAATACTTTCAAGTAGAACTTAGAGTAGACTAACATTACGTTAGTGTTACTAGCCTACCGTTAGTGTTACTGTGACTTGTAACACATAACTTTAAGCATCGTACCTTACTTCACATAAGGTACTTCCCAACATTAACTGTAGCCGATGATACCTCTAGAACTTACACGTTAAGCCTACAGTGACCATTCCATTCGCGATTTCTAAGAGAACCATCACATTGATACAACAATAAATAAATATTGTTACGAGTCGTAGACCTAAACATTGTCATCCGCTCCGACGAACAAAGGTCAGACACCCTTGCATGTCTGTAACTTTTTATCTGCTTTCCCTTTTGAACAGGATCGGAGCCTATGAAGCCTGCGAACGTTCAAGCCAACTCATCATGGAGATGGTCAACAAAAGGGATGATTTGCAAAGAAAGGGATCAAATTTTGGAAAGGTTTTTATATTGTTATGTTTTCATTATGTTTCAAAAATTAGACTTATGGTTATGCTTGAAAGCAAAGATCTTTTTCGACAATGATGATCTTTTCATAAGCATTTACATTTAAGTATAAGCAACCCATTGAAGGAAAATTTGAATAAAAAACATTGAAATAGCAGTCAATTAGAAGTCAATTTCAATTTTGTTCAATAATCATTTAAGCTCTCTGTGTTTTAGATTTGCTGTTGTCGGCTACAGAGAATTTTTAAAGGGCATTATGGCAAGAAGTAGGGGCACTGAAGGCGGTTAAATCAAGCCCTGTTTATACAGTAATTCCTCTAATAGTGAGAATGGACTGGAAGGTGGAAATTCAACACAAATTGCAACTACAAAACTCATATGTATATATATATATATATTAGATCCTCCTGCAAGCAGGAACTCGCGAAGAAGCCTCATTGGCTTATCAAAGCCGCAAGCTGATCGAAGTCAGTCTCTTACATTCATATTTAATGTCCATGATTATGAATTGTTAATTATCAACAACTCTGTAACATACATTAATCTGGGAGTGACTCGAACCGGGGACCTTATGATTGAAAGGCACCGGCGTTAACCACTGAGCTAACACTCCAACCACTGAGCTAAAGCATATCATGAATAATATATTAAAAGAGCATTTCTCAAGGTCGCCTCAAATATTTAAGTGTACTACAAGACTGAAACGTGTGCATCAAGCTTCAAACCCCAACAAATATTTTCTGACAATAGTTTTGCTGGATGTCCTTGTAGAGAAGGCATGTTCTTCCACTACTTAAACATTTTTCGTTTTTTTTTTTGGTGTGTGTTCCAATTGTGACCCTCCTTGGCTTTCTTCAAGTAACTAAAAGAATTAAATTTTAGAAGTCATTATAGAAAAATATCTGTTGGAAGTATTGATTGGAAGTATTTTTCTCGTTGCAGAAAGAAATATTTTAAACTCAGAGGTTTATTTACTCACACACATAGCCAGTTTTCACCAAAGTCGGCCAAGATGAAAATCAGGAAAATTAAGTAAATATTATTCAGATATAGAAATAAAATAGTCTGCTTGAAAATATAGGAGACTCATAGTGAATAAAAAGTAACCTTTTTCTGTATGCATGATTTGTTTGAACATATATTTTTCTTCTTCTTCTGTAGGCAAATTCAGAAATCAGAGTTAAATTACGTACTTTTTCACAAGATCTTGGAAAGTTGCAGAGCAGTCTTCAAAAGGAGGCATCCTCAAAAAAACTGTGAGTCCTCTAGCTGGTTTCAAAATTCACCATTTCTAATCCTTGAATGTTTAGATTGATTGAGAGCGTGGTGGCCAATTGGCTAAGGCGTCGGACTCGTGATCCAAGGATTGCTGGATCGATTCCTGCCTAGTTCATAATGTTGTGTCCTTGGGCAAGATGCTTTATCTCACTTGCCTCTCTCCACCCAGGGGATAAATGGGTACCTGTGAGGTAACTTGTCATTGGGCGCAGTATATAACTGCTGCCGACTGGAGGGATTGTCTCTGGGACAGGTTATGATTGACCAGGGTAATATAACATCTGTAAACGCTATGAGACCTATCGCTGGTATAAAGTGCTATATATAAAGCAAATGTTATTATTACTATTATTTATTTGAAAGTGACCTTACCAGGTAAATAAAACTGTAGTTATTGCTGTGAGCAGGATTCCAAGTAAAGATTACAAAGTCACTTCCAAAAGAAAGACCTATCGCTGGTATAAAGTGCTATATAAAAAGCAAATGTTATTATTATTATTATTTATTTGAAAGTGACATTAACAGGTAAATAAAACTGTAGTTGTTGCTGTGAGCAGGATTCCAAAAATGGCCATTAATAGAGGACAAATTTTAAAACACTTGTTTGAATTTGTTATGCATTTTGTACCAAAGATTTACCAAATATTAATCAAACATGAAATCATTTAACCAAGTATTAATCAAAAGGAGATAGATCAAGCCAAATGATCATTAAAGAGTGTTAAATTGGAAAGTAACTTATGATGCAGATTAATTCTAAAAATTTGGTCACTTATTGCCTTTTTCTTTTTTTTTACGTTTTCCTTCAGATTGTCAAGAGAGGTAGAGAGGAGGCATGCCTTGATTGAAGGCTTAAAGGCTAGAGAAACGATTATTTCAGATTCTTTCAAGAAAGATGCTACCTACACATCTCCAGACAGGTAAGAACAAGTCGATAATTTATGCAACAGCTGCAGTCTTAACTTCATATGAAAGATAAAAGACGTATTTTAGTCCAAGTATTCCGGGGATCTGTGGTTTCGATGATATCATAACACAATAAAGAACGTCTATTTTCTCCAATATAGGGAACGACTCTTACCATCAGATAACACCGCTTTTGAAGAAAGTGTTTGGGGTCAGAACTACAGGCAAGGAGTAGACCATTCCGGAAGCTATCAGACCATAAGGGAACAGCAGCAACAAATCATAGCAGGTTTGTTCTAAACAAAGTTGAAAGTCTTAGCAGAGCATTTGCCTTTTAAATGCAGATTTTTGAGTTAACTTTCTGGATGTTATTTACACTACAAAGTTACTGTAGTAGTTTTAGTATAGTTTTTGGAGCATTTCAAATTAAATTTGTAAATGTAAAACATTTGAAATATTCCACTTTTCCTTTTGCATGTTGTTTCGCCTTTTCTATGTAGTTTACAAAAAATAATGTTGCCCGAGTGACAAACCATAGAGAATCAGATCCAGTTTGTAAATCACTCTTGCAGTAAACTAATAACATTCCTTAATCATACGTGCAACAAGGTTTTTCTTCAAAGTAGGTTTTCTACAAATGTATAAATTCCACTGAATGGTTTCATGGGCCTACTTTCTGGATCTCCGTGGACATAAAAATGAAGGTTTTTCTTCTTCACGTTCCTGTCGTAACTGTAGACTTTAAATATTCATCTTCAAACCCAAGCTAGTCACTTTACTGCACAGTTGATGGTATGACAAAACAGCTACCTTCATCTTGTGTAAGAGGTGATGCATTCACTTTTACCCCCTCCTTTCCTATTCCACGTTTCATCTAACTTGAAAGGAGTCAGAAAAGCACACACACACACCAAAAATGAAGTGACCATTTATAATTACTTGACACAAAGCTACTCTTATTACTCTGTCTTCATGTTTCGCTTCTCCTGACAGAACAAGACGAGGGACTTGAGACTTTAGCTGACATTATCTCCAGACAAAAAGAAATGGGAAAAACAATCAGTGAAGAATTGGATGAACACAATGGTAAGTCATCTGAAAAAATTTTAAAATTGAGAATGAGGGGGGGGGGTTAGGGGAGGATTGGTTTCACTTCAAAATATTCCTCTCGTTAGTGACTTTAGTGCTGATATTGGGTTATTTGCCTAATTTCTGTGGTAGTGTGCACCAGTTTGCCGTGCAATCATTTCTGTGAAAGGAAGTGCCATTTACGTGCTGGTAGTCGGGCTGATATTAGAACACCTTCAAAGAGGGTTCTGTACTGATGACATCATGGGAGGTTTCAGAACCAGTCGCTGAGCAATACAAATGCAACTCTGGAGAGTATTGCCTTACTTGTAAAGGCAGTTGAGTGATTGTGTCAGAACAGGTTTTCTCTTTTCTACTCACATACTACTTTTCTGGGCGGGGTACGACCAAGGCTATTCTTAATTTTTAATAAATGAAAGAAAACAGCCATTCTAATTTGTAAGTGAGGTGTTGTCACATTACCACATAGAATCTTCTTATCACAATGTAGAGAACAAACCATGCCTGTTACCATGGAGCTATACCATGGTGCAGCCGTTACACTATTTCTGTATCCATACTTGCAACACACACACTCAGAGACAACAAATATGGCTACTTCTTTAAGTTCAAAGCTTACATCCAGTTTAATAGGATGATATTGGAAGTTATTTGCTGTACTGCTCATCAAGCATGGGAAATGTCTAGGACTATTGAAGTCTATTCTAGGATAAAAGAAAGGTCTATAGGAGGAAAGGCAGTTGCAAGGTATCTTTCATTACTAGTATAAT